>VWZX01001961.1:3825-21964 GCA_013399015.1 Galbula dea
TCAAGAAAGATATTGAGGTGCTGGAGCGGGTCCAGAGAAGAGCAACAAAACTGGTGAAGGGACTTGAGCACAAGTCCTACAAAGAGAGGCTGAGGGAGCTGGGGTTGTTCAGCCTGCAGAAGAGGAGGCTCAGGGGTGACCTCATCACTCTCTACAGCTATCTGAAAGGAGGTTGTAGTCAGGTGGGGGTCGGTCTCTTCTCCCAGGCAACCAGCAAGAGAACAAGAGGACACGAGCTTAGGCTCTGCCAGGGAAGGTTTAGGCTGGATATCAGAAAAAAGTTCTTTCAGAGCGAGTAATCAGGCATTGGAATGGCCTGCCCAGAGAGGTGATGGATTCACAATCCCTGGAGGTTTTTAAAATAAGACTGAATGTAGCACTTAGTGCCATGATCATGATAGTGCTGGATTAAGGGTTGGACTTGATGATCTTGGAGGTCTCTTCCAAGCCAGATAATTCTATGATTCTATGAAGTACATATATTAATACAAACACTAGTCCCATTATTTATCTTCGTCCTGCTGGCAGTCTACATGATTTAAATTGTACAAGGTCTCTTCATACTAGTGCCATATTTAGCTTAGATATATGTCATACTCAGAAGTGCTGAAGAAAAAGGAATTGTGAGCTACCAACATTTTAACTAAGACACATTGATATTGAGTTCACTCTTCATCAGTGGTGTAACTCATTCAGTAAAGAAAAACCTTGTAGCTTTGCAAGACCACGCCTGTCTATGACTTCCAACCTTTTCAGGAGACTGTGTTAAAACACAGGAAACAGGACCAAAAGTATTCTCCAAACTTCCAGCTAATTATACTTTTACCATTTTTCACTCTAATGTTTGTTACTTTACGTTTCTGGTTTTTTCATTCCTGGTTTGCACAATATCTGCTTTGAAGTGAAAATACAAGGGAATCCTTTTACAGGCTCGTTAATTGGTAATGAATGGGTAAGACAAGTCAGAAATTCTTGTGTTATTCCCTCCAGTTTAAAGGTTTTCTTTGTCATCTTTTTCTCGATAATGGTTTGTTTTTTTTCTTTTCACCATAGAAAGATTTAAAGTTTATGTAAAATGGAACACTTTGTACTTTTCCAAAAAGTTTTTTTTTGTACATTCACTGCTCTTTAATATAAATGAGAAATTATTTTCTTGAATTTTCTTTACAGCCACTAAAATCCTTACAATTTCAAAGTACGTTCTTTATTTTGGTTTCAACCAGTTGTTTGCACATCTGTTCTTAGTTCCTTTGCAGGCTGTCATACACTCAATCTTTTTGTCTTTCTGTGATTACAGATATGTCTCCCTTTCTTCCATTGTACTCAAAGTACTGACAGTTTGCTTTCTGAAGCATTTCACAGACAAAAAAAAAGAGAGTAACACAGGTAGCTTATAAGGAACTGTGGTTCCTAGTAAGTAGCTGGAAAAAAAAATGAGGAATTATTACAAAAGATATAGCACAGATTCTGTGCAAAGGCAGGTCCCTCTTTCTAACCTGATCTTACTTTTCTATAAAACAAATTGGGTAATTAGGATTATCGTTTTTCAAAATTATGCTCTAACACAGCAGGAATTTTTCTCGATAGATCTCCTGTATCAGATTTGTTCAGCTGTAGTTTTCCTCTATATTTGAAACTAGAATAAAAAGAAGTTAAAGTCACATCAAAGTTTCTACTTCCTTTCTGATGACTGTTTCTGTAATTGTTATTCAAACATGCAGAATGACCTTCCTTCTCCTTGCACTTTATGCCCAAGCAATGTCACTCTGAGGTCAATACTCTAAGCCATTCACATTGCTCAACAAGTAAAAAACACCTCTGTTCCTCTTAAACCTATACTTGGAGCAACACTTCTTCTTTGATTGCATAAACCCAGTCCCACAGATATTTTATATTTTTTTTACCCCAGAATAGGTGTAGAAAAGGAAGCATGAGATGTGACAGCCTACCTGTCACAGCTCCATTATCAAACAGTTCCTAAGGTCATTGATGATGGACCTGATTTTCAACAGGATTGTGAATGTCACATGTGTAGGGGCTTGCAAAACAACAGAAGAACAACGTAAGTCAGGATTTGTTCCCACTATTCAGTCCTAGCTATTGCCCTTACTCACTGGCATCATAGAAATAACTGTTGCTCAATTTGTTTTTTAGCACAGGGTAAGCTCTGGAATTTCAAAGTCTTATGGGAGATCAGTGCATGTCTGTATGGAGTTGAATAGGACAGACTCTTTTACTGTCAATAGGATTTCATGCAGTGTTAAATTAGGTATAGGAAAGCTCATCCATTATTTCCAGAATGCTAACATACTAAGAATTTCAAACAAGATAACAACAAGAAAAATGAAGTTAAAGTTCAAAAACATACATAGTGCAGTATTTGATTTATTTAAACCTAGTTAGATTTCTAAAGAGCTAGAATCCAAGCAATCACTCAACCTAATTTAAAGAAAAGAGAAATTGTTGAAGTTCAGAAGGACTGAACCAGATGAGGACTTTTGGATAAAAGCTCTGAGAGTATCAAACACAAATAGTGATTTAACCCCACCTCCACTCTACAACAATTGCAAACCTTCTCTATATCTGCACTGTGGCTGGTTGTGTCATAGTTTCTTGCAGTACCACTATTTGTTTTTCAACTGTTGTGTTTTTTGGCCACCCCAGCTGGACAAACCCGTGCAATTGCTCACTCATTTCTCCATCCTATGGGTGGAAAACACATCTAGGGCTCGAGGGTCCAAGGACATGAAAGGCTCATTTACCACTTCTGATCATGTGCAAAACACAGACCAGACATCGGGGAAAAATAAAATTAGCTCTAAACAGAAATCACAATTGAATCTGGATATGGCTAAAGCATAGACATACTATGCAAAACACACACACCACACTTATGTTCCACCTGTCCCCTCTCCTGAGGCCCACCTTTGAAGCAGCAGGCCCCAGCCTTCCACCACAGAGGGATGGGGAAATGGGTGAAACAGGACCCCAGTCCAGCACACAGTGGTAGCAGCCCATTCTCTTCAAGAGAAATCCCCCTGACTGTCCTTCCCTTCAACAAGGTGGCATCAGTCCTGCATGGGATGATTCTCATGTGTTTTCCCCAGAGTCTTTGTGTCTCTCCAGGGAAACCCCCCCACCCCTTCCATGCTCCAGCATTGGCTCTTCCTGCTCCACAGGCCACACAGTGGACTCCCTGCTGGTGAGTCCTCTGTGAGGCTCCAAAGCAGCTGTGGACTTTGTCATATGCCATGGGAAACAACCACTCTAGGATATTTCCCTGAGCTCTTACAGTATTCTTCTGGGAGAGACAGGGTCGGGGACACCATTCTCAATCTCTCTCATCCTACCTGGCTTGAAACACAAACACAACTGCACAGAAAACCCCCAACCTCAAGTAGTACTCCTTAAATACGCTATAAGCAGAGATGCTGATTGGATCAACCTCACCCGGAGGCAGGACCAAAACTGAAGTTGAGGGAACCTTCTTAAATCTTCTCACTCAAGCATGCCCAGTACAAATTCACCACACCAACAAAATTATCTCCATTTTTGAGAACTCAGTCATTGTATCTGCAGTCCAAAGAAAGGTTCTTCTTGTTTTTAGCATTATCAGACAATAATTCAAATGACTGAGAAAACCTACACTTTTTATTTCTGATCTTTCATACTTTATAAGCTTTGAAAATAACATCTAAAACTATCTCCAGCTTCATTTGCAGATTATGATTTTCACTGTTCCTGCTGGAAAATGTGACTTGTTTTTGTTTTGGAAAGGCCATTGAAGTTCAAATGTTCCTACTGGTTTTAGAGATGACCAGATGATTTGGAGCAATTTCTGCTAAGTACTGCACATTTGGCTATATGACACCAGAGGTTCTTCTCGTATATATGTATGTGACAATGGTCAGCAAGCACCACCTTTTTGAAAAACTTCTTTTCTCCTTGTTTCATTTAGGTCTTCCTTGTGACCCTTTTACCTGCAATTATTTTTCTTCCTCTCTCATCCACATTATTGATACAGCATGTGCTTGATCTTACTCTGTCTACTCAATATTTCAACTACAGCTCTGTCCTTTTAACAGTCACATTCCTACTAGCATTGGTTCATTCTTCAGATCTTTCCAATTTTTATGTTTTTCATTAAAAAAAACAGTTCTGGGAGAAATAACCTCTGTGACTTCCTTGTTTAGCTAATCTTGTCCTTGCAAAATTTTTTCTTTTTTACTTTGGTCTCAGTTTTCAATTCAAAGAAAGAAGGCCAGCTATTCTTGATGCATATCATGGAGACCCAAGGGCTGGCTGCTTGACACCACCAGGGACATTCACATCTGGTGGTGGGGGCAGGCTAGGCAGCCTGGCCAGGTATGCTGTCCTGTGAATTACCTGGAAATATTTGTCTGATAAACAATTGTTTATTTGTCCCATTTGTCACACCTGAGGACAGTGGAAGTTGGGGTGTGTTTTCTTGTGGGGAAGCAAAGTCATTGAAACTCATTGAACTGTTTGCATTAGGCAACCAAAATGTATTTCCATATGTCCAAAATTTACACAATACCTATTCGTGGTTTTAATTCCTGTTTTTAAATTATATACTTTAATTAGCAAGCAGCTACTTAAATATTCAGTAACTTCTTTTCTTTTTTAAGGTATACCTAATTAGAAACAATTATGTTATAACCTAAAGCATTCTATAATCTAAATTACCCCTAATAGAAGTCCTCACCTTACAGATAAAAAGATACTCTGTCACAGAAGTCCATTTAATATATCAAATGTCTTTAGCTAACTTCACCAGGTCCTCAAGAACAGAATATTAAAAGCATATTGCAGCTATTTTCTAGTGAAAGCCACCTTTTCTGTAGAACGTTGTCTCTACAGTGTCATTGATTAATTATGAAATATGGTTAGAATAGTTGTATATTAGTCCCCAGTGGGACATGTGCAGTGGGACACACGTAAAGGAGGCAATCTGCATACATCTGACAAATTCACTCAAGCTACTGTGTTTGTGATTTTCTTACCAAAAGTACATGACAAGAAGTATTCATGCTAACATGAGACCTGGGTTGGCATATACAGCCACAACACATAGCTGTCCCAGAATATAATGCAGGTTTTTTTCTGAACATGTAGCTCCCTTAGTAATAACAAAGTCCCTCCCCAAAATGTACACTCTCTGCATGTGATCATCTCCACACATCTGTTTTTATTTTTCCCACTTGTTAATAGATATGTTGTTTTCACTTTATTTTCATACCTGTCCTGTCTAGGTCTATAGATGCAAGATGCTTTCTAAGAGTCATAAACATATCAAGAAGACAAAATCACTGAAATGTTTTTCTGCTGAGGAAAAACACCCAAAACATTTAATTCCTTTCCCACAGAAAAAGTGTGTTCCCTTTTTCGAGTCATAACTTTATGTGAAGTGAAAGCAGTAGTAGTAAGAGAGATGTGTTCTTGAAACATCTGCACAATCTTGATACTAGTGCTTCAGAGAAGTACTTAACAGACCTCTACTGCCTGTTTTCTGTGAACTAGATATCTCTCTTACAATGGGGGACTTCATACTTGCCAGACTTGAAGTAGATCCCCTGAAAATTTCAGCTAGAAACAATTACTTTCTCAAGGCAATATCTGATGTACTTAGGCTAGTTATTTATGCTTTGGCTCTGATTTTTCATTTAGATGCCCCACATGAAATGTATACTCACAAAAGCACGTTATTTACAAGGAACACTTTGCTGAAATTGTTTGAACTTTTTTTAATGATAAATTATTTTCATAGAATTCATAGAATAGCCTGGGTTGGAAGGGACCTTAACTATCATCTAGTTCCAACCCCTGTGCCATGGGCAGGGATGCCATTTACTAGACCATGTTGCCCAGGGCCACATCTAACCTGACCTTGAACACAGTCAGGGATTGGACACCCACATCCTCTCTGGGCAAACTGTTACAGCGCCTCCCCACCCTCTGAGTAAATAATTTCTTAACATCCGATCTAAATCTTCTATCCTTCAGTTTGAAGCCATTCCCCCGTGCTCCATTGCTTTCTACTTGGCTAAAAATTCTCTCTGTTCCCCCTGTACAGGTCCCATTTAAGTATTCGAATGCTGCTATAAGGTTCCCCCTCAAAACCTTCTCTTCTTCTGGATGAAAAAACCAAACTCTCTCAGCCTGTCCTCATAGGGGAAGTGCTCCAGCCCTCTGATCATCTTTGTGGCCCTCCTCTGGACCTGCTTTAAAAGGTCCAGATCTTTCTTATGCTGAGGACCCCAGAACTGGATGCAGCACTCCTGGAGGTGGCCTCACAAGGGCAGAGTAGAGGGGCAGAACCATCTCTCTTAGACTGCTGTCATTCCTCTCCTGATGCAAACCAGGATACTGTTGGCTTTCTGGGCTGCAAGTGCACATTGCTGGCTCATCTCCAGCTTTTCATCCACCATGACCTCCATGTCCTTCTCTGCAGAGATGCTTTCAATGATCTCATCTCCGAGACTGTATTCATACCTAAGATTGCACCAACCCAAGCACAAGACCTTACACTTGTTGAACCTCATATGGTTCTCATAAGTCCACTGTTCAAGTTTGTCCAAGTCGCTCTGGATGGCATGCTGTCCTTCTGGTGTGTCAACTGCACCGCACAGCTTCATGTCATCCTGTAAACTTGCTGAGGCTGCAAGTTGCAGATATATACTACTCATTTGATTAAGAATGTTGGAAGATGGGGGTTTTATAACTTTATGATGTTTTTCATATTTATTTATCTATCTCTTTTCCTGAGAATCTTAAAATAAACTACAGTATCTATCCGTGTATCTGCCTGTGAATGTTTTCAGTGGCTCAAAAAGTACAAGAGATGATACTATATGACAAGCTGAAAAGTTTCTTCTCCCTTGAGGACAGGGCAAACACTTGCAAGCAGCTCTTAGCTTTTGAAGTATTTTAACCCAACTTCTGACAATGTATTCATATCTCATAATTAATTAATTTTTAAGTTTTTGCTTGTGCAGCTTTTGATATTAATAATTTAATCTTCAGATGGGCTGTTATCTTTTCCAAAGATATAAAATGCTGGCCTTTGTGAAACATGATCCCAGCTGACAGTGGTGAGACTCCATAGCATTATATTATTTTTCTGCCAGTAGTATTGTTGTTATAACCTACTTTTAATTAATCTTTTTTATCAATATTTCTCTGGTAATATAAAATAACGTGGCACTACTGACATATTAAAGATCAGATCTCACTCCAGTTCTAAATGATTATAAACAAATGTAATTGGTTTCAAGGTCATTGTTTTGAACCAAAGTTATCAGCCCACGGTTGAAACGGTAACACTGCCACATTTAAACAGGAACAAATGCAGTGCTAAAGGAACCTCCCAGAACACCAAATTGAACATCTGTAATGAACCTTACA
The DNA here is from genome assembly GCA_013399015.1 of Galbula dea. Classification (NCBI taxonomy): domain Eukaryota; kingdom Metazoa; phylum Chordata; class Aves; order Piciformes; family Galbulidae; genus Galbula; species Galbula dea. Next base: position 11,251 of record VWZX01001961.1, read on the forward strand.
TCTTAAAGTTCATGAAATAAAGAGATTCCAAGTGAAAAGTGGAATTGTGTTTTCCCTCTACTGTTTCTAAGTCAAGGCTGTTCCACAATATGGTAGGTCTACTGATTACAGAAACTCTTAATTTCAATTATTAACATTTATTCAATACATTTTGCATCCTTTCTGCAGGTCGAACTCTATGTTTCTAGCTGAAATTTCCACATCTTAGCATTTATCTCCATGTGTTTATAGACAGGGTTTCTGATTTGCTTGTGTGAAGTCATGACAAAAATTCTCTGTACATTTTCAAGTTTTCTCTTAAAAGCTGTTCCATATTATGAATTAAGTTGACAACTTTTATATATATTTGTTTTAATCTTTTCTTCTGTTTGAAGTGTGCATCCAATGTTACATACAGAATCTACAGAATAAATATTCACTTGCCTCTTGTTACATTGGTGCTTCATATTTATTGGAAAGACAACAGCTATAATCTTATAATGATATTTTCAACAAATTATATAAAAGTTTTATTTTGCCTAACCTTGCATTTATATTACTTTTGTAGCTCACATGTGTCTATACATGCACATGCACTGTAGTTTCATAAATTGCATTATTTTTTGAAAGGGATTTATTTTTTTTAAGGATTTATTTCTTATGTATACAGCTAAAATAAAATTAATCGTGTAAGGTATTTGACAGTTTAAAAGGAAAAAATTAAAAATAAAATAAAAAATTATACTAAAAGTTCATGTTAAAACAGGAAAAATCCTACAATGGTAGCACATAATATGCAAGATAACTACCTGTTATTCTAGAATAATTTACTACTTATGTGCACTAAACACCAGGATATGGAAGAAGTCAAAGCAAGTGTTAAACCATGCCAACATTTTTCTTTTACTTCTTTTTGGAGTCGTATGTTATTTAAAATGTGCAGCAAATGTAGATTTCTCATTTCTTCATAACCCTAAGATATACGAAAATGCAGGAAGAATTACAAGATTTTATGTTTTCTTTTCAAAGCCAACATAATTTTCTTAAACTTCCAATAAAAGGATACCTTAGAGAAAAAGAATAAAAATATATTTCAAAGACCAGAAAGAATTAAAGAGTCTGGATTCTGCTGTATTTTTAAAATTCCTATTAAATTGTTAAATATATATGGCAGATATTAAAGAGACATCTTCAATGTTCAGTAAGATGTAAATTATAATTTCTTTACAAGGTTAAGCAAAGATAGTAACATCTTATGCTTTGACGCAGCCCGTGGGAGAGGAAGGCAGGTCCACTGCAAGGGTAGAGCGAGTGCTGTGCCCCAGCTAGCTGAAGGGCTGCGGCATGCACTTGGGGTCCAGGGGTAGCTGCGACGCAGGGGTGTAGAAAGAGCACGGACACACAGCCTCCAGGACCAGGTGGGAGTGAATTTTATTAACAGGGGGAGAGCCCTTTATATAGGTTCTCTTACAGAGGGTTCTAGAACTGGGGAGGAGCTACACCAAACAAGGTGGGAGAAGGAGGGGTAGGTTCCATTTCTGGAAAAAAGGGGAGGAACTAGGGGAGGAGACCAGCAACAAGGGGTAATAGGGGAGGAGTCAAGAAAAGCCTTCCAGATTGTTCTTAGATTGTTTATACAATTCAATGTCTCTGTCTCTACAATGATTCCCCGCAATGCTTGAGTTAATTAGGTAGTCAAAATTTTAAGGAGTCTAATCTCACAAATTTTACTGAAAGTGTAGAGTGCAAGGGAGGTCAAGGACAATAGGAAGGGCTTCTTCAAACACGTTGCAGAAAAAATTAAGCCTAGAGGCTACGTAGGGCCCCTGCTGAATGAAGTAGGTGCCTTGGTGACAGAAGATCCAAAGAGGGTGGAGTTCCTGAATGCCTTCTTTGTCTCTGTCTATACTCTTAGAGACTGTGCTCAGGAGCCTCAGATGCCTGAGCCACCACATGATGTTAGGCCAATGGAGGAGTTCTCCTTAGTTGAGGAGGACTGGGTTAGGGAGCAGTTAAGTCATCTGGACATCCATAAATCCATGGGTCCTGGTGGGATGCACCCACGGGTGCTGAGGGAGCTGGCAGAAGTCTTTGCCAGGCCACTCTCCATCATCTTTAATAAGTCCTGGGAAACAGGAGAGGTGCCTGGGGATTGGAGGAAGACAAATGTCACTCCAGTCTTCAAAAAGGACAAGAAGGAGGAGCTGGGTAACTCTAGACCGGTCAGCCTCACCTCCATCCCTGGAAAGGTGATGGAACACTTGATCCTTGACTTTGTCTCCAGGCATTTCAAAGATAAGGGGGTCATTGGGAGCAGTCAGCATGGGTTTACCAAGGGGAAGTCATGTTTGACCAACCTGGTAGGCTTTTATGAGGACATAACCAGGTGGATAGATGAGGGTAGGGCAGTGGATGTGGTTTATCTTGATTTCAGAAAAGCCTTTGACACTGTCTCCCACAGCATCCTTGCAACTAAAGTGAGGAAGTGTGTTCTGGCTGATTGGGTAGTGATGTGGATTGTGAACTGGTTGAAGGACAGAACTCAGAGAGTAGTGGTCAATGGGATGGAGTCTAGTTGGAGGTCTGTGTCGGTTGGAGTCCCTCAGGGGTCAGTACTGGGACCAGTACTTTTCAATCTATTCATTAACAACCTGGATGAGGGAACAGAGTGTGCTCTCAGCAAGTTTGCTGATGTATAGGTTGGGGGCTGAGCTGTTGGAGAGCTGTTGGAGAGCTGTTGAAGGGGAAAGGGATCTGGGGGTCCTGGTGGAGGGAAGGATGACCATGAGCCAGCAGTGTGCTCTTTGTGGCCAGGAGGGCCAATGGGATTCCGGGGTGTATTAGAAGGGGTGTGGCTAGTAGGTCAAGAGAGGTTCTTCTTCCTCTTTACTCTTCCCTGGTGAGGCCACATCTGGAATCTTGTGTCCAGTTCTGGGCCCCTCAGTTTAAGAACAATAGGGAACTGCTGGAAAGAGTCCAGTGCAGAGTCACCAAGATGAGGAAGGGGGTGGAACATCTTCTAAATGAGGAAAGGCTGAGGGAGCTGAGAGTCTTTAGCTTGAAGAAGAGGAGGCTAAGGGGTGACCTCATCTGTGCTTTTAAATATGTGAAGGGTTTTTGTCAGGAGGATGGGGTCAGGCTCTTCTCAGTGAAGCCCAGTGACAGAACAAGAGGCAATGGCTGTAAGCTGAAGTATAGGACATTCCGTGTGAATACACGTATGAATTTTTTCCCAGTGAGGGTGTCAGAGCACTCGAACAGACTGCCCAGAGAGGTAGAGGAGTCTCCTTCTATGGAGATATTCAAAACCCATCTGGACGCGCTTCTGTGTGACCTGGTGTAGGGAATCCTGCTGTGGCAGGGGGTTTGGACTAGATGATCTTTTGAGGTCCCTTCCAACTCCTAATATTCTGTGATTCTATGATTTTTAAAGTCCGATTCTCTGGATGGGAAATTATTTCCTAAATGTGTTCTAGGAAGAAGTAAACCTACAAATAATCCTGCTAGAGGGCAATTAAAGGCAATATTACTACACATAGGGCAAGTAAATTAGAATTAATCAAATTTTGGATAATTTCTTTCATATATTTACATTTTGTGGAATAAACATACACACATGTTTCTATGTGTAACCATATGTTATTTGTTTTCTTTGCTATTCATTTGCAGTTATTGAAGACAACCTGCAAATGTGTCAGTTTATATAGCAATCGTTAGATTTTGGAACAAAGATACATATAGAAAAGAACTGTTAGAGGTAATTCCAATGAATGAGATGTTCACATGGAAAAGAGGAATTAAACCCATTTTAAGTTAGCAGAAAAAGAATTAACATTAGAGATTGATGAAACATTGGGGGTGTGTGCAAGTGTTTGTGTGTCTGGTGAATCTGCAGAGACAATGAAAGAAAGAGGAAATGAGAGAGTAGGGTTCTTTCATGAAAAATTACAGTTGCTGAGAATTAAGGGCCCGAGCCTGTGAGGAGAAAATTTCATAGAGATGACAAAGCAGAAGTTTCTAATCACCAGAGTGGCTACCAACCGCTAAACTTGCCGAGCTACATATCAGTTCTAGATCCTTTCTAATTTTATCTTCAGTTTCTCACATGTAAAAACCCTTGAAAAAAAATCCTGTATTGACATCCAAAATAGCTGGAGGAACTTTTTTGTTTATTTTTACTAAAGCACTGAGGAAAATAAAAAGTGAGATTGTACTGCTGCAAGGATATTATATATAATTTCTTTTGTTTCATTTGTACAGTGTAGCACATCCTCTTGAGTCTGAATAAAAAAAATAAAATAATGTATTGTATAATCTGCTTGTTGCACGAACGAACAACTGGCAACCCATATGTAAATTGCTTTGTTTCTATTGATCAAAAGTGACTGAGAAACAATAAAAATAATACACTGTTAAATGATGTTGTAAGTTGTAGACAGAGCACCACCAAAGAGCAACTCAGGGCTATTGGGAAGAAGGATTATAGCTTTTAACTTTCTTAGCCTGCTATTAAACTTTTGCACATTCAGAAATCTTGACTCTTTTCTTTAAAATTGTCAGTCTTTCCTAAGAAAATGTGACTAAGTGTCCTGTGAATCTTCAATAAGGAGCAGAGGATTTCTGGCAGTTAAACATGTTTGAGGTCAAATACATGATTTTTCATTTCTTCTACGGAGGAGAAGAATAAACTGAATTGTCAAGGCAAGAGTGGGTAGATCTTCATGATGTCTTTGAATGATTGTAATTGGTACTACTGAGGAATCATTTAATAATTAAAAAGAACCGCCCTTTTTTCATATTTATGTAATTCACGTTGAGAATATCTTGCAGATAATTGAGCTGTGGAGGATGGCAACTTCTTTCTCTACTGCACAAGAAGAAATTGGTGCTTTTTCTCCTTTTTTTTCCTTCTCATTTTACCATGTTAGAAAGCGCCAGTGAAAAAGTAAAACAGAAAAAAAACCCCAAGAATTCAAGGCTTGAGCTTTGGAGGAACCAGTGTCTTTTCCGAACAAATTTTCTGTGTAATGTTACACAGAATAGCTTGGAAGCCAGCTAGAAAGAACAGTTCTTTCTGGATAAAAGTAAACTTAAAGAAAGTGAATTAAATGTGTTGGAGTAAGTGACATCAAGAAAATGCTTCATTCTTTGTGAAGTGTTAAACCCTGTGTTATGAATTTGTTGTTCAAGGGAGTAACCACAAAGAGCAGCTATTGTTTAGTATTCCTCAAAATGAAAATTATTTGCCTACACATTCTGAATGGGAATAAATAAACCTAGAAATATACTGAAGCACAGATGGATGCAGTGGAATTTTCCACAATGTTTTAAACCTTCTTCTTCAGATGGTGAGTAGTAGCCTTGTATAAATTGCAAAACCAAGAGTAAGAAAGAAGAAAACATGGCACTCTTCAGACTCTGAGTTTCAAAACTGGTTTCTGCAAAGGTATTTAGCAAACATACAGTATTTTACACAACATTGAAATATTCCACATTTATGGACTTTTAAACATGTTTTACCTGTTCATTGGACATGTTAACCTTGACTCAGATTATAAAACTGCCACTTATGATATTGGTGTACCATTTTTCTTGTAATGTGGTTGAAGCCACTAGAAACTTCTATGTTAGCTCTCATCATACATCTCTTGGAGACACATCAATAATGCAACTGGCAAATATAGGCAAATAATTTGCAATATAGGCAAATGGTAAATATTAAAAATGCTGTTCAGCTGTTGGTTCTGCAGCTGATTCTTTTGTTCTTTCATAGTTACTTCATTTTTCTTTCTAATTCTCACATAAAATGATCCCAGTGATCTGCTTCTCTAGAGCTTTGATGAAGCTCCTCAGTAAATCCTTTTGCTTTGATCTAATGCATCTACCAGCATCAACGAAGTCCTGAACAGAAATTCAGAGTTACTACAAATAATAATAATTTTAAAATATTGCAAAAAATTTTGTAACAGCTTTTCTCTTTTTCAAGCTAGACTAAAAACTGTAAGTTGCACACAATATCACACAGTTATGCCAGTAGAAAGACACAAAAAAATGGTCCTTAGGCACACACAGGATCACAGAATGTTAGGAGTTGGACGGGACCTCAAAAGTTCATCTAGTCCAAACCCCCTGTCACAGCAGGATTCCCTACACCAGGTCACACAGAAGCACATCCAGACAGATTTTGAGTATTTCCATAGAAGGAGACTCCACAATCTTTCTGGGAAGTCTGTGTGAGGGCTCTGGCACCCTCACTGGGAAAAAACTTCTTTGCATATTCACACAAAACCTCCTACGCTTCAATTTACAAACATTGCCACTTGTCCTGTCACTGGGCTTCATTGAGATGAGCCTGAACCCATCCTCCTGACACTCACCCTTCACATATTTAAAAGCACAGATTAGGTCACTCCTTAGCCTCCTCTTCTCCAAGCTAAAGACATCCAGCTCCCACAGCCTTTCCTCATTTAGAAGATGTTCCAGCCCTTTAATCATATTTGTGGCTCTGCGCTAGACTCTTTCCAGCAGTTCCCTATTGTTGTTAAACTAAGGGGCCCAGAAATGAACACAATATTCCAGATGTGGCCTCACCAGAGTAGAGTCAAGGGGGAGAAGAACTTCTATTGACCTACTAACCACACCCCTTCTAACACAACCCAGAATCCCATTGGCTCTCCTGGCCACAAGAGCACAATGCTGGCTCATGGTCATTCTTTCATATGTCAGGATCAATAGGTCCCTTTCCCCTTCACTGATCTCCAACAGCTCAGCCCCCAACCTATACTCATACATGGAGTTGGTCTTCCCCGCGTGAAAAACTCAACACTTAGCCTTGTTGAATCTCATTCAATCTCTTCCTGCCCAACTCTCCAGCCTCTCTAAGTCTCGCTGAATGGCAGCACAACCCTCCGGTGTCAGCCACTCCACCCACTTTAGTGACATCAGCAAACTTGCTGAGAGCACACTCTGTTCCCTCATCCAGGTTGTTAATGAATAGATTGAAAAGTACTGGTCCCAGTACTGACCCCTGAGGGACTCCAACCGACACAGACCTCCAACTAGACTCCATCCCATTGACCACTACTCTCTGAGTTCTGTCCTTCAACCAGTTCACAATCCACATCACTACCCAATCAGCCAGAACACACTTCCTCACTTTAGTTGCAAGGATGCTGTGGGAGACAGTGTCAAAGGCTTTTCTGAAATCAAGATAAACCACATCCACTGCCCTACCCTCATCTATCCACCTGGTTATGTCCTCATAAAAGCCTACCAGGTTGGTCAAACATGACTTCCCCTTGGTAAACCCATGCTGACTGCTCCCAATGACCCCCTTATCTTTGAAATGCCTGGAGACAAAGTCAAGGATCAAGTGTTCCATCACCTTTCCAGGGATGGAGGTGAGGCTGACCGGTCTAGAGTTACCCAGCTCCTCCTTCTTGTCCTTTTTGAAGACTGGAGTGACATTTGTCTTCCTCCAATCCCCAGGCACCTCTCCTGTTTCCCAGGACTTATTAAAGATGATGGAGAGTGGCCTGGCAAAGACTTCTGCCAGCTCCCTCAGCACCCGTGGGTGCATCCCACCAGGACCCATGGATTTATGGATGTCCAGATGACTTAACTGCTCCCTAACCCAGTCCTCCTCAACTAAGGAGAACTCCTCCATTGGCCTAACATCATGTGGTGGCTCAAGCGTCTGAGGCTCCTGAGGACAGTCTCTAACAGTAGAGATAGAGACAAAGAAGGCATTCAGGAACTCCACCCTCTTTGGATCTTCTGTCACCAAGGCACCCACTCATTCAGCAGGGGCCCTACGTAGCCTCTAGGCTTAATTTTTTCTGCAACGTGTTTGAAGAAGCCCTTCCTATTGTCCTTGACCTCCCTTGCAAGGTTTAATTCCAGAGAGGCCTTAGCTTTCCTAGTTACCTCCCTGCAACCTTTGACAACAGTCTTGTACTCTTCCCATGTAGTCAGCCCCTCCTTCCATGACTTGTAGAATCAATTCTTCCACTTCAGTTTGCCGAGCAGTTCCCTACTTAACCAAGCAGGTCTCCTGGCTCCCCTCCTCTATTTTTTACATGTTGGGATGCTCTGATCTTGAGCTTGGAAGAAGTGGCCCTCCAAAGCTGTCACATTAGTCTTGCATTTTGCTGTTTTCAAAGATAACCAGAGTCACAGACACTAACTACATAAAATATAGAGAAACCACGTGATGCATAATGAGTTTTAACACCAAAGAATGACATGATGGACATCACTGCACACCACATACTGCCTATTACCTTCTTTTAAAAAGCACAAAAGTACAGCTTTTGTATTGTTGCACCAAAAGAAAACAATTTTTGATTCCTCTCCCAGCTTTGTAAATATTCACAGGGGATCTTAAAAATCGAGAGAACTTGGAGAGTACCAAATCAGGCTTACACAGAGAAGGAAAAAAAAACCAAAACCAAACAACTACTCCTGAAGGAGGCAGAGGCTTTCTTTTCACTGATTTTGACAGAAAAAGTAACACCTCTTTGAATATTGTGTCTCAAGTGTTTCTGTTTGAACTATGTTCATCACTATAGAAGTCAGCTACAACACTGCCAGGATAAAAGTAAGATATGAGGGTAGGTCAGGCTCAACTCCAGAAGTTACAATGAAACACAGCCTGGTGACAGGTAGAAGAATGCTTTAGCACTTAGGTTAAGTACCTAGTAGTAATCTATCTATCTAGCTATTGGAATTGCTTCAGAAAATGGAAAGTAGGATCATTCTCAAAAAGTCTGGTGGTTGTTGTATTGGGTTTGTTTGTTTGTTTGTTTGGAGGGTTTTGTTGGTTTTGGTGTTTTTGTTTTTCTTGGAAGGGGTGGGGATTGCCATGTCCGTGTATGTCATTTTCTTTGTTTATTTCTAGCATAACAGGCCTAGTTTAAGGAAATCATTCCCAGCAAAGAGCCAGGCATTTAGGTTCTAACAAGAGGATTTAAATTTCTGAAGTAAGCAGAACATTTTTTTTTCTTAATGTAGTATTTTTCCTCAGCTAGGAACAGGTTTTCCTTTGTTGCAAGTGGCTGTAAAGGGAATGCTATCATCTTCCATAAAAGAAATACGAAAACCTATTTTTTAAATTTTCACTTGAATCTAATGAAATACGAATTTTCTAATTCCTCAGATATTCATTATTTATTTTTAAACCACTTACAGTGTCTTGATTTAATATGTATATCATTTACCTTGGAGTGGTAACAAAATGTTTACAGATTATTTTCTACCTATTAGGGCATGATAAAATTCCTGTCCATCTTAAATTATTATCTCTTGATAAACTGATTTTTCTGGTCTAAGAATTTTAACCAGAAAGGAAGGGAAAGAATTTATAAATAGTTTTGTGCACAGCTTGGAGAAAATTAAGATGGTAATTAGAAAGAAAAATGGATCATTGCCACATGAAAAAGAATAGTCATTTTATATGATGAATTTTGATTTGATTATCCTAGAAAAGTAATGAACTGGCATCATGGAAATAATCAGTGTTAATAGACTCTCATTTTTCATTATCAAGGGGGAAAAGAATTTCTATCAGTATATAAAAAGGACTTCATTTTAACATTGTTTATTGTATCAAAGTACCTCTTAGCTTTGAGGATTTCTGAGTTTTTGTAAGACATAGAAAATTTTAAAGTATAGTACAGAAGAGGAAGTATTCTAGTAGCTGATAAGATACAAGAAACCAAATAACAAAAGAGGAATTAAAAGTGCAACTCTAAGAAAACTCTTTAATATATCACCAAAGAATGGTTTTATAGATGACTGGCAATCTTTTCCTGCAAACAGAACCAACTGCAGTACACAGATAATAATCCCCCTCACAAAATTTTCTAAACACAGGTTTAGAGTTCAAAGTAGGAAGCATGCAAAAATCAACAGTGATTGAAACAAAGACTTCTGTTCACTCTATTCACCTATCATCATCATCATGGCTAGGCTTCACGAATGAAGATTTGGGAAGGGCTCTACCCACGTTTGTTGCAAGCGCGTTGGTGGCTAAAAAGGCCAATACGAGATAGGCATGACCAGTTGCAAAAAGCGCAGCAGAAAGGCTCCTTAGATGGTGAGTTCTACAAGGCACTATTCTTTCTGCATTGTCTTTTCTCCTCAAGGGAGATCCTGTGTGCTTTCTCAAAAGCATCCTCAGCGTTATAGATGGTGTGCTTCCAGGCTTCCCGTTGGAGGCCAGAGTAGACCAGTTATGATGATCAATATGGCCAAGGCTGAGATGTTGTTTCAGAAAGTCCTTGTATCTTCTCTTTGGGGCTCCTCTCTTGCGGCAGCCAGTGGCAAGTTCACCATAAAGCAAGATCTTAGGGAGGCGGTGGTCCTTCAGCCTTGAGACGTACCGAGCCCAAAGCAGCTGTGCTCTCAGTAACATAGCTTCAATACTTGTGACTGCTGCTTGTTCTAGAACAGATGTATTGGTCACATAATCTTACCAGTGGATGTTTAGGATTGTGCAGAGACAGCGTTGATGGAAGCGTTCTAGGAGATGCAGGTGGTGGCAGTAGATGACCCATGATTCAGATCCATATAAGAAAGTAGACAGCACTATGGCTCTGTAAACTCTGATCTTTGTACTTTTCTTCAGGTGTTTATTTTGCCAAACTCTTTTGTGAAGCTTTCTGAAAGTACTATATGCCTTTGCTAACCTGTTGTCTTTCTCTCCATCAATCTTGCCATCCGAGGAGATGAGGCT
>VWZX01001962.1:0-44367 GCA_013399015.1 Galbula dea
AAGAAGGGAATTGTCTCTCTCTCCTCTCTAATTTTTCTATCAGTTTTGCAACTGATTTATTGGTGCTCTGAGTCATGTCCTCCAAGGCTGATACACGAGCGTGCAGGGGACCAGAGATGCTACCTTCATATTGTCGCACTTGGTTGGCTACTTCCATTACAGATGGTGTCCGACCATCTCTTCCCCAGATCATCATTGACAGGGTATAGGAGTACATTGATGGTGCACTCTGCACAAATTTATGTAGCATTGGTCGTGTGCATTGTGCTGCATCAGGGCTCACCACTTGTCCGTCACCATAAATCACCTCTCGCACAGCCAGTTCTCTCAGGTACTGGATACCTTTCTCCAAGGTGCTCCATTTACTTGGGTGAACTTCGGTATCATCTTTAAATGCATATCTCCCTTACAGCTGATAGAAGCCGGCTCCACAGGTTGCGAGGGCTGGCATTCTTTGCAATGGCTTTATCTATGCCTCCATCTTTGGACAGGGATCCAAGTTGTCTGGCCTCTCTGCCATCAAGGTCAATAGAGTCAGCTCCACCATCCCAGCATCGGGTCAGCCAGGTAGTAAGTGATTTGTGGTCACATCGGGCAAAGTCCTTCACTTATTAGACGAAGGAAGGGCTATGGACGTTGTCTACCTTGACTTTAGCAAGGCGTTTGACACAGTTTCCCACAGTATTCTCCTTGAGAAACTGGCTGCTTGTGGCTTGGATGAGCACACACTTTGCTGGATAAAAAATTGGTTGGATGGTCGAGTCCAGAGAGTTGTGCTCAATGGAGTCAAGTCCGGTTGGCAGCCGGTCACGAGTGGTGTCCCTCAGGGGTCAGTGCTGGGGCCTCTCCTGTTCAACATCTTTACTGATGACTTGGATGAGGGGATAGAGTGCACCCTTAGTAAGTTTGCAGATGACACTAAGCTGGGTGGGACTGTCGATCTGCTTGAGTGTAGGGAGGCTCTGCAGAGNAGGGGTCTGGAGAACAGGCCTTATGAGGAGAGGCTTAGGGAGCTGGGGTTGTTTAGCCTGAAGAAGAGGAGGCTGAGGGGAGACCTTATTGCTCTCTTCAGCTACTTGAAAGGCCATTCTAGGGAGGCGGGTGTTGGCCTCTTCTCCCTTGTGACTAGTGACAGGACTAGAGGGAATGGGCTTAAGTTGTGCTGGGGCAGGTTTAGATTAGATATTAGGAAGAATTTCTTTACTGAAAGAGTGGTGAGATATTGGAACAGGCTGCACAGGGAGGTGGTGGAGTCACCATCCCTGGAGGTTTTTAAGAAGAGGATAGATGTGTTTCTTCAGGGGATGATTTAGGGGTAAGAGTAGTATAGGGCTATTGGTTGGAGTAGATGATCGTGAGGGTCCTTTCCAACCGTAATGATTCTGTGGTTTTGATTCTGTGACCTGCAGGTCACTTTTCTTCATGCATTCCAGGAGACCACTGGCAATCTTGGTTTTGAAGACACATTGTTGGCGCATGGTTGAGGGTAGATTGATTCACAATCATCTCCTCCACTCCTCAGGGAAGTCTCTCTATGTGGACAACACCATTGCAAAGGTCCGTGCCCAGCTGGGTGGCATTCTACCTCTTCACAAAACTATTAGACTGATGGAGTCAGATATCAATTTCCAGTTCTTGGTGGAGGAACTCTTCTCCTTCAAGGAATCCAACACCGACATTCAGCCCAGCATCTTCCACATCGATGTTTCTCCAGTGGTGAGTGCTTAAACTAGACAAGAAGAGGTGGTGAAACAGAGAAGACCACACAGGGAGGGGGAGGAGGAGGTGGAAACTCAAATCCAACCCAAAGAGAGCAGTAAGAATGTTCTGGTGGACTTTGCACCCATTTTAATTTGGTGGGTTTGGTTTGGTTTTTTTGTTGTTTTTTTGTTTCCTTGAGCAGGTTTCAAAGGGTCTCTTCCAGCTTCTGATTAACCTCTGCATCCTGCGGCACATCCAGAGTCCCGAGGGTTTGGTCTGGAAGTGCAAACCTTCTCATCTCTACCTGATTGAGTACCTGGCAAGAGGGAGAGGTCTCAGCAGTACGAGGAAGCAGGAGGTAGTTTGGGGTGTATGGAGGAACCTCCGAAGTTGAGCATGAGTAAAGCTGCTCAACAAGTGATGTCTCCACTGGAGCGACACACAGTTTAGAGTTGTTGCTCCAGTGGGACAATGTCTCATCTACATAGAAGCAACCGGGTCGAGTAGGTCTCTACTCAGAGTGAAATATCAGGCCCTGCACTGAGTTTTGGAGGAGAAAAGGAGCTTTTTCAGCCCAATTTTGCTGTTTCATAGACCTCACATGTATTTTTCTAAAGCCTATTTGCACCTCGGCCATGCTTTAAAGCCACTGAAGGTGTGAAATGAACCTCAGATTCACTACTGGTTGGTCATCCATCTGTGGTTCCTCACCGCACCTTGACTGTTGACTAAGTTCAGGTCTCTCCATCTCCAAAAGGATTTAGTGGGGCAGGAGAAAGCAGAGGAGAAAGTAACAAGCTCACCCGACGCAAGACAGGACACTGGTCATATAACCATGATCTTCATGGTTACAGGGATTCCTCTGTAGAAATTTTGGCTTTTCTACCCTTTTTTCCAGCTTGCCAACCATTTGTGACCAGAGGAAAACAAAAAAAAAAAGGGAGTTTTGGGGACATGGACAAATGTGGGAGGTTGGAGAATGGTCCTTGTGGTGATTCTTGTCTTCTTGCTTTTAGATGTCCATTGAAATGGAAGAAAAAATCCTGGATCTCTTTCCTACTGTGGAGTGCATGTCTCCACTCTGGGCACTGAGCCAGCTGAGGCAACCCAGCCCTGACCCTTCTGCAGAGCTGAGGGAGCAACAGTTTGACCGCAGCAAGCTCAAGAGTGAGGTTTTCCAAAGGACCTACCAATACCTCAGCAGGTACAAACGAAAAGATGACCTTGACTATTTCACTTTTGTCCCTGGAAGTGTCCAAGGGACAGAGAAGGAGTGCCTGGAGTGCTTGATGGACTTCTGCAGGGGAGGTAACCTCTCCTGGACTGAGCTCAGCAACTTCACCCACTTCTTGAACTTCCAGCTAAAGAAATGTGAGAAATCAGTCTTCTGCAGCCCTGTGGTCCTCAAGGACCTGCGAGGCTTCAAAACCTTTGTCATCAAGTTCTTGATTGCCATGTCCAAGGACTTTGCCATGCCTTCCCTCAGTATATCTGATGAAAGTGTGCCAAGGGAGGAGTGTAAGGAGATGGACAGTGTTTTGAGGCAGTACCAGCTGAGGCACAAGTGGGAGCAAGAGTCTCACCCTTTTATCATCTTCCACGCCGACAGTGACTCCATGGAGTTTTTGGGTTTCCATATCAACGAGAACTATGATGCTATTGACGCCTACTCCAAGATCATTTTGGAGCCAAAGGTTATAAGCCCACAGCTGTACAGAAACTTGAACCTCCAGAAGGTTCCTTTCAACAAGAAATTTGAGGCCTTATCCAGAACGGAGCAGCTGGAGACCCTCTGTAGGGTCTTTGGTGTGAAATGCCAGGAAGATCCAGATCCTTCCTACCAGCTGACTCTGGACAACACCATGAAAATGCTGGCCATCCACCTGCGCTTCCAATGTGGCATCCCTGTGATCATCATGGGTGAAACGGGATGTGGGAAGACAAAGCTGGTGCAGTTCATGTGCAACATGCAAAGGGCTGGCAGGAAAGTCCAGAATATGCTGGTGGTGCGCGTCCATGGTGGGACTACCTCCAAGACCATACGGAAGAAGGTCAGGCAGGCCATTGAGCTGGCACACGCCAACGAAGAGCAGCACAAGATAGACACAGTGCTCTTCTTTGACGAAGCCAACACCTCAGAGGCCATCTTTGCCATCAAAGAGGTGCTGTGTGACCACAGTGTCAATGGAGAGCGGATTTCCACTGAGCGCTTGAAGGTGGTGGCTGCTTGCAACCCTTACAAAAAACACACCGAGGACACCATCAAACAACTGGAGAACGCTGGTTTGGGCTACCGAGTCCGGAGTGAAAACACCCCAGAGAAGCTGGGTTACATCCCTCTGCGGCAGTTGGTCTACCGAGTGCAGCCTCTTCCACCCAGTTTGTTCCCTTTGGTCTGGGATTTTGGGGAGCTAAATGAGCAGACACAAAGCCTTTACATCAGGGAGATAGTGAAGTCCACTGTGGGGACAGAGATCCCTGAAGGAAACCTGGACCTCTTCACCAATGTACTTTCAACCTCCCAAAAGTTCCTGAGAGAGATGAAGGATGAGTGTAGAGCTGCCAGCCTCCGGGACATCGATCGCTGCATGAAGATTATGCTCTGGTTTTATGGCTTAAGGGACCTTCTCTTCCCCCAGATCGATGAGAAGAGGAAGCATGAGAAGGAGAAGTCAACCTTAAATGACGCACAAAGGGCTTTGGTCCTTTCAGTGGGAGCCTGCTATTACGTGTCCCTGCAGAGCCGCCAGAAGTACCTGGAGGAGGTTGCCAAGTGCTTCTCAGTTCCCGTGCCCTGGCTACAGCAAGAGATCGAGTTGTGCCAAGAGGTGTTCCTCGACAACCTCTCCATCCCAAATGCAACTGCTCGCAACAACGCTCTGCGGGAGAACGTCTTCATGATGGTTGTCTGCATGGACCTCCGTGTGCCACTCTTTCTGGTTGGGAAGCCAGGAAGCTCCAAATCCCTCTCCAAAACCATCACTGTAGATGCCATGGGAGGCGTGTCATCCAAAACCCCATTGTTCAAAAGATGCAAAGAGGTCCAGCTGTTCTCCTTCCAGTGCAGCCCCTATTCCAAACCTGAAGGCATCATCTCCGTCTTCCGTCAGTGTGCTCAGTTCCAGAAGGGCAAGAACTTGAATGAGTTTGCGACTGTGGTCCTGCTGGATGAGATTGGTCTGGCTGAAGACTCACCCGACATGCCCTTGAAGACTCTGCATCCTCTTCTGGAAGATGGTTGTGTTGACAATGAGACCCCAGAGGCTTATAAGAAAGTTGGCTTTGTGGGCATCTCCAACTGGGCCTTGGACCCTGCCAAAATGAATAGGGGTCTCCTAGTCCTTCGGACTGAACCCACCGAGAAGGAGCTGGTGGAGACAGCCAAAGGCATCTGTGCCAACCAACCTCACTGGGAAAGGATCGAACACTTGTTCCCCATTCTGGCTGAATTCTACCTCCACATGCTGAGAACACAACAAAAGGAGTTCTTTGGCCTTCGTGACTTCTACAGCTTGGTCAAGATGGTCGTGTCCCAAACACGGGACATGAAGTGCAGCTCTCAAGAGGAACTCCTTGTCAAGGCTATCCAAAGAAACTTTGGAGGCTTCAGAGACATCCGTCCTCTGGAAGTCTTCCGTGAGAACATCAAAAAGGTTTCCCTCAACAACATGATGGAAACCAGCTGTATCCGTCTGCTGGAGGAGAACATGGGCAGGCAGCCACCAGGCTTCATGTCTCGGTACCTTCTGCTGCTGACCACCAACAACGCTGCCTTCCAGATCATCCAGATGATGAGGCTAATAGACACCAGCAACTGCGACGTCATATTTGGCTCCGGGTTCCCACGGGATCAGGATTATTCCCAGGTGTGTCGCTCCGTGAACAGGGTGAAGATCTGCATGGAGATTGGCAGGCCTGTTGTCCTCCTCAACATACAGAACCTCTATGAGAGCCTCTATGATACCCTCAACCAATGCTTTGTCAGCCTAGGGGACAACAACTATGTTGACCTGGGCCTTGGCACCCATCGGGTGAAGAGCCGTGTGAAGGAAGAGTTCCGGCTGATTGTTATAGAGGAGAAGAATGTGGTCTACGAGGAGTTCCCCCCCCCTCTGTTGAGCCGTCTAGAGAAACATTGCTTGGACATGAACAGCATCCTCAGCTGGCAACAAAATGACCTTAAGCAGGACCTGGAGAAATGGGCTGAGTGTTTCGTCTGCATAGTGAAGATTGATTTGTATGGGTTGTGGTCCCACACGCTTGCCCCCAAGGAACACGATGTCTTCATTGGCTTCAGTGATGACACCTCTGCCGCCATTGCTTTGGAGTGCTCCCAGCACTTTGGACAATACAAACCCTATGGGGACATGGTCTTCTCCACTGCCACGAGCAAACTAGTGGCCTGTGCCACTCCTGACTCCATCTTGCGCCTGAAGTACTCAGATCTGGAGAACAGTGAGGAGATCCATGACCTGTATTTCATGCATCAGAAGCACAACAGCTTGGCCAGCCTCTTACATGAGGCAATGAACCAGCAGGAGAAGGAAGAGACCCCCACCAGGCTCTGCCTGCAGGTACTCGTCCTTGGCCTAAGAGCACCCAAGGGGGCTGTCTGTTTTCCAAGTGATCATGGTGGTCCCATGGCCATGGTTAGACCAGAACAATGATAGGCTTATGTCCACCCCTTTGCCTTATAAAATTACAGAATTGTTTTGGTTGGAAGAGACCTTTAAGATCTTCACAGAATCCTTAAGTTTGTAAAAGTTCTCTAAGATCTTCAAGTCTAACCATTAACCCAAAACTTTCAAGTCCCTCAAGACCATATTGCATCCAGTTCTGGAGCCCCCATTACAAGAGGAATATGGGGGTGCTAGAGTGAGTCCAGAGAAGGGGCATGAGAATGATCAGAGGACTGGAGCTCCTCTCCTATGAGGACAGACTGAGAGAGTTGGGATTGTTCAGTCTGCAGAGGAGAAGGCTCCGAGGAGACCTTACTGTGACCTCCCAGTATCTGAAGGGGGCCTACAAAAAAGCTGGTGAGGGACTTTTTAGGAGGTCAGACAGCGATAGAACCAGGGGAAATGGGTGTAAGCTAGAGGAGGGTAGATTTAGGTTGGATATTAGGAGGAAGTTCTTCACTATAAGAGTGGTTAGACAGTGGAACAGGTTGCCCAGAGAGGTTGTGGAAGCCTCATCCCTGGAAGCTTTTAAGACAAGGCTTGATGGGGCCCTGGGTAACCTGATCTAGTGGATGGTGTCCCTGCTAGGCAGGGGGGTTGGAACTAGATGATCTTTAAGGTCACTTCCAACTCTGACGATTCTGTGATTCTATGGTATCTAGACATCGTTAAGTGCTCTCTCAGCATGGTGACTCCACCACTGCCATTGGCAGCCAGGGCTGGGTCTTGACAACCCTTTCAGAGGAAGACATTTCTCCTCATGTCCAAGCTGAACCTCCCCTGGAGCAACTTGAGGATGTTTCCTCTTGTCCTGTTGCTTGTTTCTTGGAAGAAAAGAGCAACCCCTACCTGGCTCCAGCCTCTTTTCAAGGAGTTGTAGAGAGTGAGAAGGTCTCCCATGAGCCTCCTCTTCACCAGACTGAACAACCCCAGTTCCCTCAGCTGCTCCTCAGAAGTTCTCTAGACCTTTCTCCTACTCCTTGTTCTCATTCTGCTTCTTTTGTTCTTCTCATCCTCCTCCTTGTACTCCAGATGCTTCACCAGCTTCGTTGTCCTTCTCTGGACACACTACAGCACCTCAATGTCCTTCTTGGAGTGAAGAGCCCAAAAATGAACCCAAAATTCTAGGTGTAGCCTCCCCAGTTCCCAGTCCAGGAGGACAATCCCTAACCTAGTCCTGCTGGCCACATTAGTGCTGATCTAAGCCAGGATGCTGTTGGCCTTCTTGGCCACCTGGTCACACTGCTGGCTCATCTTCAGCCACTGCTGACCAACCTCCCTGGGTCCTCTTCCACTGAATGGTTTCCAGCCACTCTGCCCCAGGCCTGGAATGTTCATGGGCTTGATGTGACCCAAAGGCAGGACCCGGCACTTGACCTTGTTGAACATCTTCCCATTGGCCTTGACCATGGATCAACCTGTCCAGATCAATGATCAGTGATGGACTTACATCCATCCTCTTCACCTCTTATGGTCATCTACAATGAGGGTAGACTCTGCCCTCCCTCAGGTGGCAGATGAGATCTACTCATCTCTGCCTCAGGTTGAGGTGCTCAAAGCACCTTCATGGTGCCTGGAGATGAGAAACAAGCACCAGTCGAAACACACTAGAGGATCTTACCAGTTTGAGGCAGCAGGACAACCAGTTTTTATGTCCCTTTCTACCACAGGTCTCTACCCATGGCAGGCTGCTGAACCAGAAGGATTTGGAAGTGCTGAAGAAGACACTTCACCTCCCAGGCACAATCCACTGTCTCTTCCTCAGCCAGTTTGACACCGAACATGCTTTCCGCCAGGACCTCAGGTGGACTCGCACGTTTTCCTTCTCAAACCTGATGGAGTGATTTCCACTTCTCACAGGGCTGCAAGGTGGGATGGGGTGGGACCTGTTTAGGTGAAGGTGTTGAAGAGGCTCTTTGGTTACAGGGATTTCTTCAGTGAGCCCCAGGGACCAAGGCTGCTTCTCGTGCAGTTCCACTTCAATGAACCACAGAGCAGCAAACGGCTCCTGGCCTGCGCCAAGTAAGCAGCCAACCTTCGGCCTTCCTCCTTTGGCCTTCAGCTTTGGACTTCCTCCTCCTCTTCTATATATTTTCCTCCTCCCTCCTCTATTGTCCTTAATCCTTTCTTGACCTTCCTCTTTCTTTTTCCTTCATCCTTTGCCCTTTGTTTTTCTTCTTTCTTCATTGTCCTCCTTCCCCTTCCTTCTCCTTCCTTCCCCTTCCTTCCCTTTCCTTCCCTTTCCTTCCCTTTCCTTCCCTTTCCTTCCCTTTCCTTCCCCTTCCNTCTCCTCATTCCTCCTCCTACTCCTTTCTTCCTCCACCTCCTCTCTCCTTCTTCTTCCTCCTCCTCCATCTTCATTCCTACTCCTCCATCTTCATTCCTCCTCCATCTTCATTCCTCCTTCTCAGGTTTCTCCTCCTTCCTCTTCCTTCTTCCTTCTTTTTTCTTCTCTTTCTTCTTTTCCCTTTTCCTTTCTTCACCTCCTCCTCTTACTCCATCTCCTCCTTCATCGCCCTCCTTCTTCTTCCTCCTGCCCCCTTCTCCTTAATCTTCCTCCTTCCTTCTGCTTCTTACTCCTCCTCCATTCTTCTTCTTGCTCCCTCCTTCCTCTTCTTTCCTTCTTCTTTGTCTTTCTTTCTTCCTTCCTCCAGGCTTAACATCTTTCTCAGAAACTTCTGTTACCTTTTGGCCTCTCTTTCCCCCGAGACTCAAACAAGGCCACATCTGGACTCTGATTCCTCCTTTGCCCCTGTGGTTGTAGCAGGTTCTACCAACAGTGACTAGAAGAAATGTCTTCTTGGAGTGGAACCCACAAATGAAAGCAGGTTCAGATGATTGCAGCCTTGGGTGGGGAAGGGAGAGTAACCCCTGGAAAGGCTCATCAGGGGAGGAGATAAGATTGGAAAGATTGGTCACACATGGATGGAGATCAATCCAGTTGAAGGCTGGTCACAAGTGGTGCTCCCCAGGCCTCAATTCTGGATCTGGATGAGGAGATCAAGGGAATCCTTGATCCGTTCGCAGATGACACCAAGCTGGGTGAAAGTATTTGTCACTGGAGGTTAGGAGGCTCTGCAGAGGGATCTAAATCAATTTGCCAGGACTATGGCATGAAGTTCAACAAGGTCAAGTGCTGGGTCCTACCCGTGAGTCACATCAAGCCCATGAACATTCCAGGCCTGGGGCAGAGTGGCTGGAAACTGCTCAGTGGAAAAGGACCCAGGGAGGTTGGTCAGCAGTGGCTGAAGATGAGCCAGCAGTGTGACCAGGTGGCCAAGAAGGCCAACAGCATCCTGGCTTAGATCAGCTCTAGTGTGGCAGCAGGACTAGGTTAGGTATTGTCCTCCTGGACTGGGCACTGGGGATGTCACACCTAGAATTTTGGGTTCATTTTTGGGCTCTTTACTCCAAGAAGGATGTTGAGGTGCTGTAGTGTGTCCAGAGAAGGGCAATGAAGGTGGTGAACAGTCTAGAGGACGTGTGGTGAGGAGCAGCTGAGAGAACTGGGTTTGTTTAGCCTGGAGGAAGAGGAGGCTCAGGGGAGGCCTTCTCACTCTCTACAACTACCTGGAAGGGGGTTAGAGTGAGGTGGGGGTTGATCTTTTCTCCCAAGCAACAGGACAAGAGGAAACATCCTCAAGTTGCTCCGGGGGAGGTTCGGGTTGGACATGAGGAGAAATGTCTTCCCATGAAAAGGTTGTGAAGACCCGGCCCAGGCTGCCAATGGCAGTCATGGAGTCACCATGCCTGGAGAGATCTAAAAAGATGCGTAGACGTGGTGCTGAGTGACATGGTTTAGCGGTGACCTGGCAGTGTTGGGTTAATGGTTGGACTCAATGATCTTAAAGGTCTTTTCCAACCAAAAGAATTCTATGATTCTATGAACGAGTCTTGAATGAGCCAGCTCTGACCTTCTGGTGGTGCCTCCAGGTACTGCATCACAGATGAGAGAAAGAAGTCAGCCAGGCCCCATCTGCTGCACGTTGTGCTGATCACCAAAGTTCCAAGGATCCTGGGAGGGTGCAGCTACCTGGCTTTTGACAGCGGTAAGGTTATGTTTGCTACTTGGGGTTGGGAAAAGGATGGGAGGGGAAGACAAAGACATGCAGAGGAGATGTGTGAAGTAGTAGATCTTCCATTTCTTGCTGTTTTCTTGCCCTGGTTGGTTCGTGAATCCAAGCAGCCAAGCTCAGAGGTTGATGCACCAAAAGAGACCAGATGGACTCACCCATTCTCTTGTCTCTCCAGGTGAGTGGATCTCTATCCACTTGGATGACCTGATGCCCCCCGAGAACTTCAAGGCCAATCTTGGCCAGCTTTCCAAAATGACCATTGCTGAGGTTTTCAGGAGCAGCTCCCAGCATCCCCCAACAGGTAAGAAGTCTCTCACCATAAACCCATCATCTCCCCACCACTGTCCTTTCCAGAAACCTACTGCCCTACCCTCTGATGTCCTACTCATGGATAAGAACACACCTGGATCGAGCAGGTCCCAAGCTGTGGGTCCCTGGAGCACTTGCTGCTTCTGAGATCTTCATAGCCATGAAGCCTTTGCTTCCTTGTGGACCAAGAGTCGTGGTGGAGCAGCAGTTGATGATGGCAAACTATCTGTGCTGCTGAAGACCTGTGTACAGAGTCAATAGGAGCTTATTGACCCCCATTCTTTAAGTAGAAGGTTGGACAAACCAAAAATGGTTTGATCCATCGCTGCAAACCAACTGTGGGTGGCTTCTTGAATCCATGTCCTTGCTTGGAGGTGTCCAGCCAATTGCTTCCCAAGCTTGATGGTCTCATGTCATCAAGAAGCTGATACCAAGCAATCAGGTGGTTTCCACCTCAGTGCCGCTTTATTTCTCCCTGTTGATGGTTAAGGTGCTACTGACACCTCCTGTGAATGGACGCATCTCTCAAGGAGGTTCTGACAGCTGAGTCGTGTGGTTGGTTGTGGTTTCAGGTTCTCCAGAAGGTCCTACCTCCATGGAAAGTCTCCCGGACTCAGGTCTTTACCCAGAGGAAAACGTATGACTATTTTCTTGTTTTCTCCTTTTCAAGGGTCGAGGCTGGGCTAACCACCAACCCAATGACAGACCCTTCCTGTTACACCCTCTTCCCCCCACCAGGGGAAGGGAAAGGGGATAAGAGAGAAATAGAGAGACTTGTGGATTGGAAAACAAAACTAAAACAACTTTAATAATAATAATAATGTTAAATGAAATATATACAAATATGTAGAAAACCCAATACCAAACCCAACCCCCCCTTGACGGTAACTATGTCACCACTGATACTGCGGCAGTAGGCCTCAGAAGCAGCAGAGTCAGGCTCAGGGCTGGATCCTGGTACTGGATGCAGGAACTTAGGGATCGCCAAGGCGCAGGAGAAAAGGAGCCAAAAAGAAGAATAATCTCACAAGGGAGAACGATCATCAGAATAATCATCCAAATAATCATCTAGCAAGGGGGAACGGACATCCAGTTTATATATCAAATATGACGTATGTGGGATGAAATACTTTAGTTGATCAGTTTGGGGGTCATCTGTCCTGTCTACTCCTCCCTGAAGGTGCAGCCTTTACCCTGCATCCCGCAACATCAGACACATGCTTTAGCAGTGACCTTGCTTTGCATCCCAATCCCTGATAGTAAATCTAAACATTAGGCCTTATCACTGCTAGAAGCAGGCAGTGTCTATAAAAACATACTGTTAGTCTCAGAAAGTGCAGTTTCTCAGAGGAGTTTGAACTAAAATCACTGAACAGAATTCGTTCTGTTCTAACCCAAACCAGGACACTCCTCATTTTAGTTGGGTGTCTCCTCACTTAGCTTGGGCATCAGCAGGCATTTTGGAATCTGCTTTTGGGGGTCCTTGCTTGGGCTGGTGCCTTGTTGCAGGAAGGAGTAGCTTCAGGTCTTCCTGGGTCATGTTGTCCAGTTGAAGTTGGGTGGTGGTCTCCCAGCCCTGCTGTGAATGACAAGTAAAAGACCAGAAGCCTTTTGTCACCATCAACAAAGCAATGTGTCTTCCCAGGGATGTCTCCACATCCCAGGGACTGACTTAACCAGGGTTTGGTGGGATGGTGAGATGGGCTCACGTCTTAGAGGCCACTGTGCTGAGTTCTGGAGAAGGTGATGTCCCAGGACAAGCATCCCCAGGCAAATGAGAGCTAAGAGCATCAAGCAACCAACTGACCTCCATTCTTTTCCAGCCACAGTTCCTCAACATGGATGTAATGGTCAAAGGGAGCATCCAGAAGGCTGTGATCCAGCTGGAGGACAAGAAGGACAACAGCAAGCGTTCAACGAAGAGAATTGAGATCCTTCACAAGTTGCTGTTCCATGCTGAGAGCAGTGGTAGGTGTGGGTAGAGAGAAGTATAACTGATGACTTCTTGCACCTGTTGTGGCTGGAAGAAGACCACAAACGGATTAAGAGCCAGTTCTGGTGTTCCTTAAAGCCACTATGAGTAGAGAAGCACACAAGAGGCAGAGGGTGAGGTTGTATGGGGCTTCCTTCACCTCCCTGCACAGTCCCTCATGGGCATGGTGGGAATCTGTGCTAAATCACAAAGCTTTGCTGTAGACCTTGGTAGATGACCCCAGACAGATGTCACTTGCCAGTGGAAGTTGGTTTGTGCATAGGTTTGAGTGGGAAACTGTGGTGACCAAAATGCCTTAAAGGTTCTCAACACAGGAGAGACATGGACCTGTTGGAGTAGGTCCAGAGGTGGACCACAGGAATGATCCAAAGGCTGGAACACCTCTGGTGTGAGGACAGGCTGGGAGAGCGGGGATTGTTCAGCCTGGAGAAGAGAAGGCTAGAGGGAGACCTTCTAGTTGCCTTCCACTACTTAAGAGGAGTCTACAGGAAAGGTGGAGAGGGACCTTTACCAGGGAGTGTGGGGATAGGACAAAGGATGATAGTGTCAAACCTTCACTGTAAGGGTGGTGAGACCCTGGCCTAGGTTGCCCAGAGAGGTGGTAGATGTTCCCTGGTACCATTTCAGGCCAGGTTGGACTTTGGGGCTCTGAGCAACTGTATCTAGTTGAAGATGTCTGCTGACTGCAAGGGGGTTGGACTAGGTGACCTTTACAGGTCCCTTCTCAACCCAAACTATTCCATAATTGTATGAGTTTTTATGGAGTCTTTTACTTGGAGATGAGCACCAGGAGGGCTCTAACCAGATCTGTTCTGTGATTAGTTTCCAGCCGCTTCATGACCATCTTGAAGAAGAGAATTTGTTCCCTCCTACATGAACGAGAGAAACTAATCCCAGAGCCCAACGAATGGGTATTCCGCAGGGCTCTCTCCACTGAATTCATCCTAGAGGATACATCATTCAGGTAGTGCTGGCTGTGGGTCACCTTCCTCACCTCAAGTCATGCTGTTCCCAAACCTGCGCTCTGTGTGAAGTGTGAGGCACTTAATTTAAAGACCAAGACATGACAACCAAATGGTGTCTCTCAGAGGTCCATGCTGGCACCAGTGCTGTTTGTTATTTTCATCAATGACATAGGGATTGAGCGTACCTTTAGCAATTTTGGAGACAACACCTAGCTGAGCGGTGCCGTTGACAAGTTTGGGGGATTGGATCCATCCAGAGGGACCTAGACAAGCTTGAGAAGTGGGCCTGCAAGAACATCACGACCACTCCTCCCCAATCACGAGGTTCTAGCAGGCCAAGTGCAAGGTCCTGCACCTGGGTTGGGGCTATCTGAAGCACAAATCTAGGATGGGGAGTGAAGGGGTGGAGAGTAGCTCTGCAGAGAAGGACTTGGGGATTCTGGTGGGTGAAAAGGTAGACATGATCCATCAATGCATGCTCCCAGTCCAGAAGACAATCATGTCCTGGGCTGCATCCCCAGCAGCATGGCCAGCAGGTTGAGATACTGCCCATTTTCTCCTCCTTGAGAAGACCCCACCTGCAGTGCTGGGTCCAGCTCTGGAGTCCTCAGCACAGGAGAGACATGGAACTGTTGGAGCAGGTCCAGAGGAGGCCATGGAGATGATCCAAGATTTGCAATCTCTCTGCTGTGAGGACAGGCTGAGAAAGTTGGGGTTGCTCAAGCTGGAGAAGAGAAGGCTTCAGGGAGAACTTACTGTGGTCTTCTGGTACTTAAAGTGGGTCTACAGGAAAGGTGGGAAGGGGCCTTCACCAGGGAGTGTGGTGATAGGACAAGGGGTGATGGTTTTTAAAGTAGAAGAGGAGAAATTTAGACTAGATATAAGGAAGAAGTTTTGCACAACAAAGGTGGGGAGACCATGGCCCAGGTTGCTCAAAGAGGTGGTAGGTGTTCCAGCTCCCTGGAACCATTCCAGGTCAGGTTGTCTGAGACTCTGAGCAACCTGATCATAGAACACTTTGGGTTGGAAAGGACCTTAAAGATCATCTCGTTCCAAGCCTCCTGCCATGCCCAAAACCACCTTCTACTAGACCAGGTTGCTCCAAGACACATCCAACATGGCCTTGAACACTTCCAGGGATGGGACAGCCACAAATTTTCCAACACTGCAACGTGTTGCACTATCCCAGCATGTGAAGCCTGGATATCCACATTTGGTGTCCAGAAGTGGTTGGGTTGTTCTGGTTGACTTGTGGGTCTTCCAGACTGATGTTGTCGCCTGGGCAGAGCAGGGTTTCTTGGTGGGAGGCAGAGAGGTGAGCTGTATCATCTCCTCTTGCAGGCAAGCACTCTGGATGTATCTGGAAAACATCATGACTGACGTCTTTGCCCAAATCCTTGCTGTGGTGGATGCCAATAACAACCTGGATCACATCTCTCAAAGTTCTCCGCTGGCAGAAGTCTGGCTCCAGATGTTCCAAGAAGAATCCTTCCTGAAAATCAAATACACCAGGAAGTAAGAGGGTGGGAGTGGACAGTAAAGTGGTTTACTTTACATGGGAGAGTAGAAGCTGGTGTCCATAGTGAACCACTAGCTGATTCTTGAGGTGTAGATGTTCACAGCCGTGGAAGTTCTTGGATGTCAACTTGCTGGCACCAAAACTCCACTGTTGTTTCAGGCTGTTGGCCAAACTAGATCCTTCTGTGCTCTTGCCCAGTTTTCCCTGACTTTCCTGTCCATTTTTTCTCCCCAGATTTCTGAGGTCCTTTAAAGATGTCAGTGGGAGTGAGGAGCGGTGGTCCATCTCTGGACACCCATGGTCTTGCTGCACGATTTAATGCTTCCTCTTTTTTACTTCAAGGGCAGCATATGCTAAGATCTCCGTGCTATCAATGACCGAAGACCCTAACATCTCACTCTCCTGCCAGTTCCCATTCAGCTGGGTTTTGAAAGCCTACCTGGATGATGTCTGGGAGAAGGTCTATCGTATGAAAGGTAACATCAGAACTTTCCAAGAGGAACTTTAACCCAACAAAGCTGCTCAAAATCCTTGTTGTTAGTAGGAGGAACCATCGGGGTTGTGCTTCTCACTCAAATGACCCAAAAATGCATCAAGCATCTCTTCTGTCTCATATCTCCTCTTCCAATGGAGGCATTGTGCCTCTTCAAACCATGGCCTTGCCCTCAGCCTTAACGAGGTGCTCCAATTTTCCCCTCAGCGGCCATGACTCCCTTTCCTGTCCTTTCTAGATCAACCTGAGGAGCCAACAGAGGAAGTGGCCAGGTTCTACCAAAGCTTCACCAAGAATGTCCTGATGCCAGATGGCAGCAATCCAGATGCACTAGGCTGTTACACCAATGACTTTCTCAGGATGGCTTTTCCTGGACAAGATCTTGCTGTCTACAGGGTGAGAAGGGTTAGGTCTCTACCATCATCTTCAACTGGTATTGGCCCTAGTCCTACCCTTCCTGGCCAGATCTCATGTTTTGATTAGCTCCTCTCTGTGGCTCCTCCTCCACTGTCATGCACCATTTGATCTTGATTTCCCAACTTGAGAATCATTTTTGATGAGGAGCCTTCATGTGGGACGCCACAGCAGTGCTGACCGTCCCACCAAAGTCCTCTTGCACTTTTCTCTGAACAGAAATGACACCTTTTATTTCAGATTCTCTCAAAAGTCTTCCTGGCCAATGCAGAAAAACTCTGCTTCTCCGTGGGCAGGGAGGAGATGAAATTCTCCCCAGTTTGGCTCCATATGGAATATTTCTACCTCCGAGATGATTATCAACTCTTTGTCGACATAGCGAAAAGCAACGACGCTGTCATAAGCGAGCTGCAGAATATGTATGAGAAGAACCCACCAGAAATGGTGAGCAAAGAGTTGTGTCTGCCTTCTAACCCTTCTCGTAGGGCTCCTGAACATGAAGGTCTTTACCAGTTCTATCATTTGCTTACGTACTATGTAATTAGTGAGATATCCTTCTGTTTGTGTCGCTCTAGGGATCATGCTGAAGTCCCTTTAGATGCTTTGACCCTAAAGGTGTTTGGAATTTGTTTTTCCTCCAACTCCTTGGATTGTCATGTCCACGTGCAGATGTCCATATCCCTCCTGAGATGCTTATTGCTTAAAGCAGCAAATCACAGTTTTCTAGAGAACTCCACATGTTGACTCCAAGATCCTTCTTGAGCAACTGAGGGAACTGTGGTGGTTTAGCCTGGAAAAGAGGAGGCTCAGGAGATACCTTCTCCCTCTCTACAGCTCCCTGAAAGGAGATTGGAGTGAGGTGGGCCTCCTTCTCTTCTTCCAGGTGACAAGAGAAAATGGCCTCAAGTTGCTTTGGGGAGGTTCAGTTTGGACATGAGGAGAAATGTCTTGCTAGAGAGGGTTGTCAAGGCCTAACCCAGGCTTCCCAGGTCAGTGGTGGAGTCACCGTCCCTGGAGGAGTTTGAAAGGGGTGTACATGTAGTACTGAGGGACATGGTTTAGTGGTGATCTGGCAGTGCTGCTTAATGGTTGCACTTGATGATCTTAAAGGTCTTCTCCCACATAAAAAATTTCATCGTTCTGTAATTCTTTCTCCAAGAAATGGTCAGGCTTATCATAGAATCACAGAATTATCATGGTTGGAAAGGATCTTCAAGATCATCAAATCCAACCAATACCCCTACACTACTGTTATCTCTAACCCATCCCCTGAAGTGCCACATCTACACGGTTTTTGAAAACCTCCAGGGATGGTGACTCCACCACCTCCCTGGGCAGCCTATTCCAATATCTCACCACTCTTTCAGTAAAGAAATTCTTCCTAATATCTAATCTAAACCTGCCCCAGCACAACTTAAGCCCATTCCCTCTAGTCCTGTCACTAGTCACAAGGGAGAAGAGGCTAACACCCGCCTCCCTAGAATGGCCTTTCAAGTAGCTGAAGAGAGCAATAAGGTCTCCCCTCAGCCTCCTCTTCTCCAGGCTAAACAGACCCAGCTTCCTGAGCCTCTCCTCATAAGGCCTGT
Organism: Galbula dea; assembly: GCA_013399015.1. NCBI lineage: Eukaryota > Metazoa > Chordata > Aves > Piciformes > Galbulidae > Galbula > Galbula dea. The sequence continues at coordinate 17,736 of VWZX01001962.1, forward strand.
TCTCCAGACCCCTGATCAGCCTAGCTGCCCTTCTCTGTGCCCTCTCCAGGACCTCCATGTCCTTCCTAAACTGCGGTGCCCAAAACTGCGCATGGTACTCAAGGTGTGGCCTCACCAGTGCCGAGTAGAGGGGCAAGATCACCTCCCTGTTCCTGCTGGTCACACTATTCCTGATGCAAGCCAGGATGCCACTGGCCTTCTTTGCCACCTGAGCGCACTGCTGGCTCATGTTCAGCTGGCTGTCAATCAACACCCCCAGGTCCTTCTCTGCTGAGCAGCTCTCCAACCACTCCTCCCCAAGCCTGTAGAGCTGTCAGGGATTGTTGTGACCAAAATGCAGGACCCGACATTTGGCCTTATTGAAACTCATACAATTGGCCTTTGCCCATCAATCCAGCCTGTCTAGGTCCCTCTGCAGAGCCTGCCTACCCTCAAGCAGATCGACAGTCCCACCCAGCTTACTGCCACCTGCAAACTTACTAAGGGTGCACTCTATCCCCTCATCCAAGTCACCAATAAAAAGCAGTGCCAGCACTGAGCCCTGAGGGACACCAGTCGTGACTGGCCACCAACTGCATTTGACTCCATTGAGAACAGCTTTTTGGACTCAGCCATCCAACCAATTTTTCATCCAGCAAAGCATGTGCACACCCAAGCCATGAGCAGCCAGCTTCTCTAGGAGAGTGCTATGGGAAACACTGTCAAATGCCTTGCTAAAGTCAAGGTAGACAACATCCACAGCCCTTCCCTCATCCAATAAACATGTCACTCTGTCATAGAAGGAGATCAGTTTAGTCAAACAGGACCTGCCCTTCATGAATCCATGCTGACTGTGCCTGATCCCCTGGTTGTTCTGCATGTGCCACAGAACTGTACTCAGGATGATCTGCTTCATTAGCTTCCCTGGTACAGAAGTCAGACTAACAGGCCTGTAGTTTCCCAGATCATTCTTCTGTCCCTTCTTATATATGGGGGTAACATTGGCTGATTTCCAGTCTGCTGGTACCTCCCCAGTCAGTCAGGACTGCTGGAAAAAGATGCAAAGTGGCTTGGTGACTACCCCCACCAGCTCTTTCACCACTCTTGGGTGCATCCCATCTGGCCCCATGTATTTGTGCGTATCGAGGTGATGCAACAGGTCACTCGCTGTTGTGGTATGCTATTGTGGGCTGCCAGGTCTAGGTCCTAGCAGAGGGGAGGCTGGACAAGGCCGAGGTCAGTTTCTCACAAGAAAGCAGTTAGATAGCCTGGGAGAGAAAGTGGCAGTCAGCTAGCAGGAGCCTTGCCGCTGCACACAAAGGCCTTGATGCCCTACATAGCCTTAACATCTTATCCTTCCCACACCACACAGTGCCAGTCTTATCACATTCACGTTTCTTTGAAGTGCACTGTTTTTATCCCTATTTATGGTAGTTGTTTTTACCTAATAAGTGTTGCTTCTTAATTGGTTAATATAATTTGTATATGTAAGTGTCACTTGCTAATTAGTCAGTATACTTTGTGTATAAAGGTGTTAGTTACTAATTGGTCATTATCCTTTCTGTAAAGGTGCTTGCTAACAATAGAGCGGTGCTAGCTAGCCATTCTTGTATATAGCTTTTTACTTATGTTTTCCTACCTTTTCTGCTTGGCCTACTGCAAATAAATTTATCTTTTTTGACCACCACTGCACGATCCCTGTGAGTGTGTGTGTCAGGTCCGTCTTGACTCAACCCTCAGAATACTTGTCTTGTACAGCATGTTGTCGTACTGCGACAACTCACCACCTCCTCCTGGATTGTGGAGGAGTCATTCTGTTCCCAGTCCCTGTTTCCTAGCTTAAGGGTTTGGATTCCTTCTATATAACTGTCTTATTACTAAAGACTGAGGCAAAGAAGTCATTAAGCACCTCAGCCTTATCCTCACCTTTTGTCACTGTTTCCTCCAGCATCCATTAGGGCATGGAGGGCTTCATTAATCCTTTTGCTATTAATATATTTAAATAAACTTTTCTTGTTATCCTTTTACCACAGAGGCCAGCCTGATTTCTAACTGAGCTCTGGAAAAAGCCCTTCCTGCCTTACTGCTGCCAGAACTCTACTCACAAAAGTCCATTTCTTTCTAACTTGTTTCTGCTAACCACTCCAAAAGCCACACCACCATCTAGCCATCAAATCACAGACTGGTTTAGGTTGGAAGGGACCTTTAGAAGTCATCCACTCCAACCCCTCTGCAACCCTGAAGTGACGTCTTCAACCAGATCAGGTTGCTCAGAGTCCCATACCACCTGATCTGGGATGTTTCCAGGGATGGGACATCTACTACCTCTCCGGGAAATCTGGGCTGATGTCTCACCACCTTCAGCATGAGAACTGTTTTCCTCATACCTAGTCTGAATCTCTGTCTTTTAATGTAAAACGATCATCCCTTCTCCTGTCCCAACAGACGCTGCGGTGTCTCCTTCATCTGGGCCACCCACCAAGGTCAGATTTTGACTTGGGCTTCTTTCAAATGTCATTCCAGTTTGTGGCTCTTGATGCCTTGAACATTCTCCTGAAGAAGGTGCAGCCAACTGAGAATCAGCTACTGCCCTTTGATGCTTCCATAGCATGGCTCAAAAGCATCAAGTCTATCAAGCCCTGGGTGGAGTGGATCAGTCTGAACAACTACCAGCTTCAGTTCTACAAGAAGAAGCAGCAGCTCCTGGACACCGTGTTGTAAGTTCAGTGACTCACTGTTGCACAAGGCAACTTCTTGATCTCTAAAAGTCAGCAGGAAACATCTTCCTCTTGGGGAGCCACAAGTCCTCCAATTGTCCACTCAGGTTCATAAATATTGTGGCAAAATGGCTCCAAAAAACCTAGTGGTGGATGTTTCACCACAATCCAATTGGTCAGTTCTGGTGGAATTTCTCCCTTCATGCTTGTTGGGGACAAAATGTTTTCTGGAGTGTGACAAGGAGGTCTCTACAGAGACAACTTCCAGAAATGGGCTGGTAGTTTCCATTTGGCCCAAGGTGTGCTGAAACAAGCAGCTTAGAGAGAACCATGCCATGCCTTTCTCCCTCAAATGCTACCTCAGAAGGTCTTGAGTCATAACAACATAACATGGTTTGGGTTGAAAGGGACCATTAAAGTTCATTTAGTCTTCAGGTGACCCCACACTACCTCAGATGAATCATGGAAGTACCAGCAGGAAGGAACCTCAGCAGCTCTGGTATCCAACCTTTGGGGTGTTTATTTTACAGACATCGCTGGACCTGCACCAACATTGTCTACATGTTGATTGATAACTTACTGCACAATGAGACACAGATAGAGGAGAAACTCCTGAAGCTTGTGGTGAAGCAGTTCATCTTCCTCTGGCATGTAGGTGTTTCCTGGGGCAGCTCATGGCTGTGGAGCTTGGGAGGCCTCTTTTCTTCCAGGACACGCCTGGTGTCCCCAGCTGTAGGGAAATGGGAGGAGGTTGGAGACACCATCCAGGAGACAAAAACTGTTTAGATTCAGGATCCAAAATGAGGATTAGGAATCAAGAAAGGTTTCCTGAAGAGCTTAAAGGGTGAATCCAGGATTTTTACCCTCAGAGGTCCACAAAGAGACATTGGTACATGGACCTGCTGAGTTCTGTCGTCTCACCTTGTGTTCCTACAGCACTGATGTCCCATAACACTTGTCCTCCATGTACCAGAGAGAAGTTTCTGCTGAACTTGCCCCCACGTTTTTGGCTTTTGCAGCTTCTCTATGGAACACCAAGGTTTGAGCCAGAGAAGACTTTTGATTTGGTGACCAAAGTGCTGAAGAAATGCAACGAGAATGCTGACTTTGTCTACCTGGTGTAAGTCTGAGCTGAGAAGAAGTTGGCTTTGGGATCCTTCTCCACCTACGTGATGTTTGTAAGGGGTGGGAGAAATATGTTAGCATTTCAAGGGTGAACCTCTTGAAGCCTGTCTTAGAGGTCATGAATCATCTCTGAAGGAACTTTTGAGGTGTAGTGCCCAAGAAAACAGCTCCCCTAAGCACTCAGGTTCTCCATCCCCTTCCACCTAGCACTGTCACCTCTCCAAGATGGGAGGGTCCTGAGGCAGTTTAGAAGCTGCTGGTTCTTGGTGGTGGGTCAAGCTGGTTTTCTGCACACCAGACCGGGAAAAAGTCCCCATCCAGCTTCATCCCTACCCTAGAGCAATACATGAACCAGAAGCCCACCTTCAGCCTTCCTCAAATCAACCTCTTCCCTTGGTGGTCTCCCTCAGGAAGGGTGTGAAGGAATGCAAGAGCTGCCTTCAGGAGATCACCGACCCAGCGGAGCTGCCATGCAAGCACATCTTCTGCGCCCACTGCATCAAGGAGTGGCCAAACAAGCAGTGTAAGATCTGCAAGAAGGAATTCCCAGAGGACTACGTGCCCACGGCTTCAGAGGCCACAAGGTATCATGGAGCTGGCAGGCACCTGTTTGTCTCCTGGGTCTTAATGTTGAATCTTGGGATAGAATTGTAGAATGTTTTGGGTTGAAAAGGACCTTAAAGATCATCTTGTTCCACCTTCCTGCCATGGCCAAGGACACATTCCACTAGACCAGGTTGCTCCTATCCAACCTGGCCTTGAACACTTCCAGGGATGGGACAGCCACAACTTCTCTGGGCAACATGTTGCAGTGTCCCACCATGTGAAGCCTGGACATCCACATTTGATGTCTTTAGAAGTAGTTGAGTTGTTTTGGTTGACCTGTGGGTCTTCCAGACTGATGTTATCCCCTGGACGGAGGAGGGTTTCCTGGTGGGAGGCAGGGAAGTGATGTGATGAGCTGTGTCATCCCCTTTTAGCAGGCAACTAGATCAGGTCTCTCAGAGCTCCAAGGTCCAACGTGACCAGGGATGGGGCATCTACCACCTTGCTGGGCAACCCAGGCCAGTGTCTCACCACCCTATTCTTCCTAGTATCCAATCTAAATCTCTCCTCTTTCAGCTTGAAATCATTACCCTTTGTCCTACCACTACACTCCTTGATGAAGGTCCCTCTCCACCTTTCCTGTAGATGCCTTTAAGTAGTGGAAGGCTCTTAAAGGTCTCCCCAGAGCCTTCTCTAGGTTGAACACCCCCAACTCTCTCAGCCTGTCCCCATAGGGAAGGTGCTTGAGCCCGCTGACCATCTTCATAACCTCCTCTGGAACTGCTCCAACAGGTCCATATCCTTAACACTGGGGGCCCCAGAACTGGCCACAGTTCTCCAGGTGGTGTCTCACAGAAGATGTTGGTGCCTGAAAGACCATCTCATCTCCCTGGTTTGGGTCCTGCAGAGAGAAGGACATTCTTTCTTTCCTTGGTTGGAGGTTGACCATGAATCATGGTTTTCTTCTTCGCTCCAGGGAAGCTGTTGCCTGTCACAACAAATTCCGCAGGAAATGCAATTCCTTCTTCATGGAGTTCCTCACCATGTACTTTCTGGGTGACCGAGAGGCACCATCAGCAGAAATCATCCAGCGGCTGATCCAGTTTGCAGCTTGCAAACCCAACCCTGAGCATCAGGCAGGGAAAAGAGGTAGAAGTGCTTGATTTCACCCCACCCAGGTCCAACCTCATGCTCTTGGAAGCCAAATAACTGATGTCATCCTTCCTTCCTTCCCAGTGTACAAGGTGAAGAGTGAGTTGTCACCCTTCGAAGAGTGCATGGACACCAGTCCCACCATCCGGTCCTCCGTCCTGAAGCTGCTGCTGCGATGCGGGTCAGCCCCGAGGTTGCTCTCAAACCCCACTGGCTGAACCCTTCTGGGTGATGTCGATGCTTGCTGATGCTTCTGTGTCCTCTTCTGTCTAGGTTCAACAATGTCAAGGTTCACTTAGAAGAATACATGTCCCAGATGGAGAAGATAATGTCCAACCAAAGTAACAGGGACCATTTCTACTTCATGGTGATCCACTGTCTGGAGGTGAGTACCTAGAATCACAAAATCCCAGCATGGTGGCTTTTGGAAGGGACCTCTGGAGATCATCTGGTCCAACCCTCTTGGCTCCAGCAGGGTCACCCAGAGCAGGTAGCCTATAATCACATCCAGATGGGTTTGGAATCTTTCCAGAGAAGGAGACTCCACAACCTCTTTGGGCAGCCTGGGACAGGGATCTGGCACCCTCACAGGAAATAACTTCCTCCTCATGGAACCCTCTGGGTTCCAGTTGGTGCCCATTGCTCCTTGTCCTGTCACTGGGCACCACTGAGAAGAGTCTGGCTCTATGCTCTTGCCCCCACCCTTTAGCTCTTGCTCAGCATTGGGCAGATCCTCTCTGGGGCTGCTCTTCTCCAGGGTAGGCAGCCCCAGGGCTTTCAGGCTTTCCTTCTCCAAGAGATGCTCCAGTCCCCTCAGCATCTTCCTAGCCTCTTCTGCTGGACTCTCTCCAGTAGTTCCTTGTCTCTCTTGACCTATGGAGCCCAGAACTGGACCCAGGACTTCAGATGTGTCCTCACTAGGGCATAGTAGACAGAAAGAGAAGAACCTTCCTTGACCTGCAGGTCACACATTTTTCTTCATGCATTCCAGGAGACCACTGGCCGTCTTGGTCATGAAGGCACATTGGTGGCTCATGGTGAGCCTGTTGTCCATCAGCACTCCCAGGTCCTTCTCTGAGAAGCTGCTTTCTTAACCTGTCCTGATCAATGACCTTAGTCCTCCCCAGGTGCAGGACCCCACTCTTGCCCTTGCTGAACTTCATGACATTCTGCATGAACCTTCATCAGGTCCCTCATGAACCTAGGTGCCTGTTGGGATACATGGGAAATCCCAACAGACACCATAACCTAGAGCAGCCACCTCAACTAAAACCTCTTAATCACATTAATTACCTCCCTTCCATCTCTTTATGGATGAGGAACCAAAGAAGGAACTCACCTCAAAGCAGAGCAGAATGCGCAAGGAAGGAGGAGGAACTGTTGTGTTAGAACCTACCTTCCAGCTCTTAAAAGTGGTCTCTTTGAGCAGGATTTTATGTATTCTTCTTCTGAAGAAGATGTTAGCCAGCTTGCTGAGACCTGCCTTTCCACTGCGGACCTCTCGGCTTTCCTCAAACCTGATGTCTCCAGAATCAGCACCCTCCAGTTCATTGCCCAGCTCCGGCTCTCCATCAGCCATGTAGCCACTGTCCTTGGCAGACGGATGCTCTCCGGTGAGTTTTTCTCAATGCAACGTGAGAAGGTATAGAACAAGCTTCCAAAAGGTCTAACTTGGAGGGTTTTGCTGGAAAAAATGACTTTTTAAATGAAAATTGAAGCCGGTTTGGACAAACTTTGCAGTTCTTTTGTCTCCAGGTTCAAATTCTCCAAATTGTGCTGGAAGGCGCAGAGAACTGGAGGTCATTTAAAGAATCACCCTTAAAAACCAGAGGGCAAAAGGGACTTTAATATGACTTTGTCAAAAAAAAAAAAGTCAGAACAAATTTCAAAATCATCATGATATGATCCTTTAACACCAATTAATTAGTCAATAGTCAAAAATTTGTTACAATCAAACCCAACAGCTTGGTTAAAGGTTCGATCAAACTTTTAAACCTCTTTGCACACAGAGATATGGAAGTTCACAATGATGATGATGTTTCTTTTTCTGCTGATCAGAGTAAAGTTTGGCACCAAACTATTTTTGAACACCATGAGATCAAATTATGGTGAATTTTGCCCAATAATTCCTTCACTGACATCTTACATCACCCAACACAGGGTTGGAGCTGCTGCCATCCTGGAGAGCTCCAAGGGTGTCAATTTAGGGTTGCTACTTGAGAGTAGTAAGATGACTCTCCGCATGGTGGGGGTTGGAAAGGACCAGACTTTTTCAGACCACTGCCCAAGTAGACAAGATCAGAAGGTGCCAAGTGGTCCCAGCCCACTTGCAATTGAAAGGACACCAACATTGGGCCCATGGACCTTGTAATTAAAGCGAGGTCAACATTGACTGGTGTCCACATCATGACTCAGCTCAGGGCTGGGATACGCACCACCACACTACTGCCTTCTGATGTATTCAGGCACCCTCTAGACATTGGCTCAAAGCCATGTTTGAACTTGTGGGGAGAAGATCTCACTGCAGCCTAGGGCCTGCCACAGATTAGGTCCTACTACAGCCTAGGTTCTGCTGCAACCTGGGTACGGAACCCAGATCCTACTGCAACCTAAGTCCTACTGCAGTCTAGGTGCTGCTGCAGCTTAGGCCCTATTGCAGCCTAGGTCTTACTGCATCCCGAGAAGCTGTTGGGGAAGAACACATAACATGCCACCACTGTGGATTGGGTGTAACAGGAACCTTTCTGTCCCACTGCAGATCCCAATGCACCCACTGCTGAAGGGAACGAGGAAAAGCAAGACCTGGTGAACACAATGAAGCTGCTGATTGCCAAGGCTCCAACTCCATGGCCTCAGGTGTTCCTCATCCGAAATCTCTGTGACTTCTATGGGCTCACCTCTACATGGAAGATCCTACAGGTGGAGAAGTGGATTTTACCCCAAGGGGTGGAAATTTCACAGGTAGGTTAATCCTCCAGCCTTGTGCTGGAGAAGAGCTGGGGTGGGATGGGATTTGACAAGCTTGAGCCCTAGAAAATGGACTCACGAGGTTCCCTTGCAGTCAAGGAGAGTGACAGGCCTTTGAGGGGTGATGTCAACTTCCTCTTTGTGCCCTTCCACTTGCTTCTGAGGATAACAGAATAACACAGATAACAGAGATAACAGGATAACACAGTGTGACCGTGCTTTTCAGGACAGAAGAGCCTGGTCAAACATGACACTGATGTTCTCAGTGGTGGAAAAAGCACAGAACCAGCTGAAAACTAAAGATTCCCCAGAAAACAAGAGCTTGACTGTGAGTATCCATGGAGGTTTCCATGATTTTTGGTCTGGAACCGATGGTTGATTTGAATCCTTTGGTTGGTCTAGAACTGTTGATTGATCTGGAACTATTGTTTGTCTGAGGATGTCAGCTGATCTGGAACCATTGGTTGACATGGTCATAGTATGGCCCAGGTTGGAAGGGACCTTAAAGATCATCTAGTTCCAACACTCTTGCCGTGGGCAGGGTCACCGCTCTGTAGACCAGGTTGCCCAGAGCCACAGCCAGCCTAGCCTTGAACAATGCCAGGGATGGGGCATCCACAACCTCTCTGGGCAACCTGTTCCGGTGCCTCACCACCCTCTGCGTAAAGAACCTCCTTCTAATTTCAAGTCTAAAATGCCCTCCTTCAGTTTATATCCATTCCCCTTTGTTCTATTGCAATCTGCCCATCTGAAAAGTGTCTCCCCCTCTAGCTTGTAATCCCCCTTTAGGTACTGAAAGGCTGCTAGGAGATCCCCCTGAAGCCTTCTCTTCACCAGGCTGAACAATCCCAACTCTCTCAGCCTATCCTCGTAGGGGAGGTGCTGTAGTCCTCTGATCGTCTTTGTGGCCTTCCTCTGGACCCGCTCTAACAGGTCCACGTAATCCTTATGCTGAGGACCCTAGAACTGGATGCAGTACTCCAGGTGGGGTCTCACAAGGGCAGAGTAGAAAGGCAGAATCACCTCCCTAGACCTGCTGGTCATGCCTCTCCTGAGGCAGTCCAGGACATGACTGGCTTTCTGCACTGCAAGTATACATTGCTGGCTCATGTCCAGCTTTTCATCTATCATGACCCCCAAGACCTTCTCTGCACAGCTGCCCTCAATGAGTTCCTCTCCTAGTCTGTACTTGTGTTTTGAATTGCCCCTACCCATGTGCAGGACCTTACGCTTGGACTTATTAAGCTTCATCCGATTCTCATGGGCCTACTTTTTGAGTTTGTCCAGGTCCCTCTGGATGGCATCCCGCCCTTCTTGTGTATCAACCGCACCACTCAGCTTCGTGTCAGCTGCAAACTTGCTGAGGGTGTACTTGATCTCGCTGTCAACATCATTAATAAAGATACTGAATTGCACTGGTCCCAAGACAGAGCCCTGAGGGACACCACTGTCATCTGTCTCCACCGAGACATAGAGCCATTAACCACAACTCTCTGGCTGCATTCATCCAGCCAATTTCCTATCCACCGAATAGTCCACCCATCAAATCCGTATCTCTTCAATTTTGAGATAAGGATGTCATGCCAAACTGTATAGAAGGCCTTACAAAAATCCAGGTGGATGACATTGGTTGNCTCTGGCTGCATTCATCCAGCCAATTTCCTATCCACCGAATAGTCCACCCATCAAATCCGTATCTCTTCAATTTTGAGATAAGGATGTCATGCCAAACTGTATAGAAGGCCTTACAAAAATCCAGGTGGATGACATTGGTTGACCTTTGCTGGTCTGATCCTTAAATTTAACCCATAAGCTCTCAACTTGTTTGTGGCTGTTTCTCTGCGCCAGTTCTTCACAGTGTATCCTTTTCCTAACATAAAGGGCAACACCCTTACCCCTCCTTCCTGAGATATCTCTTCTGAATAGCCTGTAACCGTCCATTGCTGTGTTCCAAGCATGCAAGTCATCCCACCATGTTTCCATGACAGCAATCAGATCAAAGTTATCCAATTGCACCATGGCCTCCAACTCATCCTGCTTATTACCCATGCTGTGTGCATTTCTGTAAAGGCATTTCAGCTGGGCTTTCAACCTTGTCACCTGGTGGGAGGAGCCCTCATCAGCTCCCTTGGGATTCACAGGTGTTATCCAACTACCTCCGGAAGTATTAGCATTCTCATTGTTTTTCCATTCATTCAGAAGCAGATCCCCTCCCCCTGACATGTCTACTTTAAAGCTCTGCTGATGAGTCCATCCAGCCAGCTTGCTCCCCAGAACATTCTTACCCTACATTATCAGATGCATTCCATCTCTTGTAAACAAGTCTAGCCTCTCAAAGGTACAGCTGAGATTGTAGAACCCGAAGCCCTGATCATGGCATCAGCCATGCAGCCATTCATTCACCCAACCAATATTACTCCTTCTCCTTGGATCCCAGCCTCCTGACAAGAAGCAGAGAGGACAACAGTATCTGCTCCTGATCCTTTCAACATCTTTCCAAGGGATATGAAGTCCCTTTTGATATTGTGGAATCTCTTCATTGTAGCTTCATTTTTTCCTATATGGAGTGGATGATAATTGTTCGGTTTAACTAGGTTTGGCAGTTTTTTCACAATGTCATGAATGCATGTCCCTGGCAGGCTACAAAACTCTCTAGAGAGGTTGTCTAGGTGACAAACAGGGGTCTCTCAGTGAGAAGTCCCAAATTACAAACACCTTCTGGGGTGTGGGCAGCTCTTTCAACCCTTAAGAGATCTGTTCAGGTGCATGAATCAACCCAGGAAAGCTGCGGCTCTTCTGTCTGGTTTTCAGCCTCAACCAGGCTATTGCACTGTGTAGAAACCATTTTGGGCTCAACTAAGCTCCCTGCTCGTCCTGCCTGTGTGAACTGAAGCACAAACTGACATGCCCACCCCATTTGCCTGCCCCTGTTTGCCACACTCCTTACAGCCCTTTAAATCCCCCACAGTGATCCCTGCTCTACCCCTCCTCACCTTGATTGTGTGTGGTGGACTTCTGGGTCTGGATGGGACTTGGGGCTGCTTGGGCGTTCCTAGGGTCAGGAACGCCCCTACACAGCCTGATCTAAAATTCACAGCCCCAACTTACCTTAGTCTCTGCCTGTGCTGTCGTTGCTGCCTCCCAGGCTAGTTCTGAAACTGTTGTTTAAACAGCTGGTTGTTCTGGAATGGTTGGTTGATCTGGTACTGTTCATTGATCTGGAACTGTTGATTAATCTGGAACCACTGATTGATCTGGAATAATTTATTTGTTTAGAACCACTGTTGATCTGATGCCATTGATTGATCTGGAAGTGTTGTTTGATCTGCAACTCTTAGTTGGTGTGGAACTGTTAGCTGATCTGGAACTGTTGGTTTATCTGGAATCTCCTTGAAGGAGGACATCTCCATCTGTACTGATGGACAGCTGTGGCAGCTTCCCACCCGCTGCCAGCAGATGCAAATGGGACTTTGCATGGACACTGAACATCAATGGTGAAGCCAGAAGACCCCTTGTGGGGAGGTGCTGCACTGGTTGCCTTCGCTTATGTCTGTTGTGTTTTGACTTTTGTAGTGTGTCATAAGACAAATGGAGAACATCCTGCAGTTGCCATCAAGCCCAGAGGAATTGTTGCAAGACAAACTGAAGAAGGTCATGGATGCTTTGGGTGATGGTGAAGACCCAGGCCTGTGGGAGGTGGTCTTCCACACTGCTCTCACTCTGGCCTTGTTCCAGAGCCGCATCACTAATCTCCTCAAGAACATCTGCTTCAAGCCTGACATGGTGAAGGTGAGTCATGAGAGTGAGGTGCACTGTCCTGGCCCAACATGTACCAGCAGACAGGCTTTGTCTTGGTCAACTTGTTGCTTTGTAGATCTTTGTTCCTCTTCGTTCTTTGGGCTGAGAAGTAACCACCACCATCCATCCTGGTCTACTTCAAATGTGGATCAGATGGTCTCCCGATCATGTCCATCTCTCTACTGATTTAAGAGGAGCTGGGGGCCTGAAAGAGCTTCACTGGTGCAGATGAAGTGGTTTGAAGCCCAGCCCAAACATACTCTTTTTGCCAAAGTCCTTCAATCACTCAGATGGTAGTGGAGATGCTCATTGGGCCATGCATGAGTTGTTCCTGTTGTTTGAGGAAGCAAGCAGGACATGGTGTTTCTTCTCTTGGAAGTGAAGGCAACAGCCACCTCTGTGCCCTCTCTCTTCCCATCAGGGTCATGTTCGGCCCATGGTGTGTTCAGTTCCAGACAAGTCGCCAATAATTGGGACTTTTGGGGACTTCGCTCATATTGGGTCACTCCAGCTTCACATCTCCCTGTCTGATGAACCTCACTGGGCCACATTCCCTCAGCAGAAGCTTCTCCCTGATTGCAGTGGCCATGTAGAAGGACCTTTCCTCCCTCTGCTTGCTTGGGAAGCAGAATTTTTCCTCATGCAGATGTGAAGGAGCTAGGAAGGTGATTACCCTCCACACACATCTCACTTTCTGTCACGTTGTCTTTTCCAAGGACTCCTACCTTCCCACCATGCCTGGAGACCTCCTGTTTGATGAGAAGAACTGGAAAATTGGTGCGACGGATAAGATCTGGAGTAAGTTCTGGGGGAATCTTACTGCTCCAGTGTGGGTCAAGAAGGCAGCAACCAGTGCTTGAGGTGGGCCAAAGGATGGAGGGAAGGGATGAAAGACTCTTGAAGGCCATCTCTGTCCTTATGTTGAGTCCTTCATGTGCTTCATCTGGATGGAGCAACTTTGGGTCATTTTTGGAGGAGCTCTGTGAGAGGCATGCGGTGAGGCTGTATGCCAGGAGATGGGAGCCAGGCCTGGAACCCTCGTGGTGAACCTACGGCCATGTTCCCATCGTGGAGAACATTGTGGGAGGTGACTGACTAACCATGTCCTCTTTCACACATAGCTTGTCAGTGCGGCTCATACTGGGTTGTCACCAAAGTAAGTGTCTCCTTCTGGTGGGTGGTCTCTGCCGCTCTGTCTTCTTGCGCTTCTTATTGCATCTCTGTCACCTCCATGGGAAAACAATAGACTTGGATAAGCTTCTCAGGTCTTCTTCTGGCTTTCTTCACCTTTGCACCATCTTGAAACACATCTTGGCCTCTTTGCCTGGCTGGTTCTACTGGGTGGCTTCTATAGACACTTCTCCTGCTGCTCTGTTCCCTTCCTAAAGTGCACTTCAATGTCACCTCTTTGTCAAGTGGTCCTTTTGCTGCAAGAGCACCTGAAAGGCTCAGAAGCTAGCTGGGCTCTCCTCCAAGGCAGCTGTGCTCTCCTCTAAGATGTGCTGTTCTCCAGGGCAGCTGGGTTCCTCTCCAGTCCATTTGGGTTCTTCTCCCAGTGAAGTGCTGAACTAAATGATGCTGGGTTTGTGTCTCCCATGGGAGCTCTCCTGCGAAGCAAATGCTTCCAGGCCTTCCTTAGTCTTAATCCCAAATTGACACCTAAAAGTGTCGTGTTACCTGTAAGAAGAGGCTGGCTGGTCTGGAGATGTTTGCATCTCCTTTTGCCTGTCAGTAGCTTCTGTAGTGACTTCATGTAGAAAACCAAATGGAGGATGTGGAATGCCTTGGGTGCCTTCAGCTTTTGGTAGATTCCTTCAGTGTCTGGCTGGGTGTCCAACCTTCTCTCTCACTCCACCCTCTCATGTCCAACACAGTGTGGGCTTCCCGTGGAAGTGCAGAAATGCATGTGTGGTGCTGCTGTTGGGGGAACCAACCACAAACCAAAGGCAGGCTTCCAGCAGAAGAAAATGTAAGTCAACCCTCCCAACTCCACAGCCCCAGAGGGCATTCACCCATCCCCCCAACCCTCCTACAGAGCCCCGTGGCTGGCCAAAGCAAAGGTCTCTGCATCCCATGGGATGTAGAAAAAAAAGTTGGGGGGGTCATTGGCTTCATCTGAACACAGTGACAGGGATCAAACGGAGAAAGGCTACATTCTGGAGAACCCCAACACACGGAGAAATGAGCTGGAGAGGTCCCTGTCCCCTGCCTGTGTCAGTCTGGCGAGAGCTCTGCTCCACTCCTCCCTCCTGCTGGGGACCTCTTCTGACAAACAGGTGGGTGACCACCACGCTGTGAGTAGTCTTCAGCCTAGCCTGTGGGGAGGCCTTCTGGAGAGCATAATGGAGTAACATTCCATGTCCTCCAGGCAATTCTAGACCTGATGAAGGAGAAAGCAGAGCACATGGAAGAATTCTTCTGGGGCCACCTTCAGAAGGACGTGGTGTGCCTGGCAGAAGCCCTCAGCAGGAACACTGAGGATGCTGTGTTGACCATCCATCTATTTCTGCAGCACCTGAGCAAAGACAACCCAGCAGGTAGAGAGATGCTGGGAAGCTCCAGGACGTCACCTACAGTTGCATGGTGGTTGGGTTTTAACCAGGTCTGGTGTCATTGGTTCCTCCTTCCTGGGACAGTCCCCATCCCAGGAAACTGGTGAGAAAATAAGGAGGATCATGAGGGCCATGAGCTCATTTAAAGCACTCAGGCCAGACCAGCTCAAGGGTGTAAGCAGACTGTGAGATAGTTGGCTCCAAGTAGTCATCTGTGTCCTCCCTTCTGCTCTCAGTTCCTCTTT
Source organism: Galbula dea (assembly GCA_013399015.1). Lineage (NCBI taxonomy): Eukaryota > Metazoa > Chordata > Aves > Piciformes > Galbulidae > Galbula > Galbula dea. The sequence continues at coordinate 32,817 of VWZX01001962.1, forward strand.
GTACATCATCTTCATTGTCAAGAAATCTAGGCAGACCCCAGGGTCTGCAGGGTAAGAGCTCACATCTTCCTTTGTGTCTTCTACAGAAAAGGGTGTAGCTTTGAGCATCCTGCATGAGAAAAAGGACCGAGAAGAATGGGAAATGGCCTTCAAAGCCCTGGCTCAGCCCTTCTTCCAGGTATGCCTCTGCTAAGCTGCTGCTGGCAGTTATTGTGTACCCAAAGCAGAACCTTCTTGGTGGTCATGACCACGTGTAGACACACCTGCTGAGGTCAGGATGTTCCCCTGTGGAAGACAAGAGATATGTCCCCAGCTGGGACCTCATCCTGGTGTAGTCACCTGCAGAGAATTGGTTTCTTGGATGCCTTTGTGTGCTCTTTCAGATCGTCCTTAGAAACCAGTTAGATTCCTTCCCTTGGAGAATATCACCTGTGGATTTCTCCCTAGATAGTTGTGTTCTTGTCCCTTTCGTGGCAAGTTTTCATCATGGTTCTTACTTCTCCAGAGCCCTGGTTGCTTTTCTTTGCCCTAAGACCCTATGAATCCCCTCAGGGTGCTTGAATGATGAGGGGTGGCTTCTAACAACCCCATGGGTTCTTACAGGAGTTGGAGAAGAACCTTAATTCTGTCAAGGAGCAGAGGATGAATGAAGCTTCCCATGGCTCCAGCTTCCTCCTGAAAATAGCTTATAGTCAGAAACCACCTCTTCAAGACCTCCCGACTCAGGGATTGATCAACCAGCCCTGTATGTGGAGATATGAGCAGAAGATGACCATCCAGACCCTGATGCATTTTCTGCAGCAGGAAGGAGGAGAAGACACTGGAAATCCATATCCAATTCTACTGGAGCTGCTGTCAAAGGTTCGCTGTGAGAACATCTCCTCTCCTCCAAAACACACATGGTAGATTCAACCTGGTTGGTGTTCAAGGGGCATTGGGGCAACTTTTATCCCTTCATGTTTCTTTGGAGCATCCAGGCAAGACACGATCCACTTCCATGGTACCCCACGGTGCTAGATGGGATCTCAGTCCCTTGAGTCATGCTGAATGTTCTTTTCCAGATGGAGAACATCCAACACATCCGACACTTGCCTGACATCTTCCGACTGCAGAATGCTTTGATCCACTTCTTCCAGAACAGCCATGAAGGGGAAGAGTGCACAATCCAACAGTTCTTGGACCAGTCCAGACTTTCAGGTGTGTTATGGAATTCCACCATGCTTGTGACAAGGGTGTTAGATAGTCCTAAGCACCCAGATGCTCTGCTAAGAAGTTGCTGCCATAGCTTCCATGGTGGAGCCAACCCAGGAGCAGCCCATTGAGACTGGAGGTGTCTCTGCAGGAGAAGTTTTGGGGAGAAATGTAGGAGAGGGCGAAGGTCTGAGGTATTGAGATAGACCTGGAGCAGATCCTTTCTCCTGGGGTGAGGTTCTTCTGCCAAGAGCAAGCAAGATGGGTGAGATGGGCTTTTCAACTCCTAAGTCATGCTGCCTGGTGATGTTACACGTGGCTTGCCCAGGCTTGAAGCCCAGCTTGAGCCAACACACAGCGTGGTTTGCTGTGGCACTTCCAATGATGTATCTTTTGGAAGCACCCTTGGACCTGACATGTCTCTTGGAAGGATGCCTTGATGGGTCTGGTTTCTTCTCTCTCTCTGTCCACAGATGACCAGCGTTTGGCTTTCAGCAGAGCTATTGAGACTATCTGGAAAGTTTGGAGCAATATTAAGATGAACCCATCAAGCTCAGGTATGAGGTTATCTCCAGGATGTCACGTCCTTCTCTGTTGTCCATTTTTTCTGGAGATGAAGGATCTGGAGTTGTTCATCCTGAAGAAAAGGAAGTTCAGGGGAGACCTTCTCACTCTCTCCAACTCCCTGAAAGGAGGTTGAATCCAGGTGGGGGTTGGTCTTTTCTTCCAAGGAACAAGTGATAAAACAAGATGAAATGTCCTCACACTGGTCCAGGGGAGGTTTAGGTTGGGCACAAGGAGAAATGCTTTCCCTGATAGCATTGTCAAGGCCTGGCCCAGGCTTCCAAGGTCAGTGGTGGAGTCACCACCTCTGAAGAGATCTGAAAGTCATGGAGATGCAGTATTTAGGGACACAGTTATGGTGATATGGCAGCGCTGGGTTAACAGTTGAACTCAATGAACTTGAAGGTCTCTTCCAACCAAACCAATTCCATCACTCCATTCTTCTGGAGGTGTTCCAAAGCTAGCTTCTTTCTCCAACTACTCTTACTGGCAAAGCTGCTGAGCTTGCTTTTTCACCAGCTAAAAAAACAAATGCAGAACCCTCCTGAAAAGACAAAACCACATAAAAAACAAAACCAAAACCAACAAAACCTTCCAAGACCTCAAGGGCCTCTGTAGCAAGTTGAAGACTGTTCCACCTTCTTACAGGCATCACCATCCTGCCAGACCTGCCACCAAATGACATCAACGCCAACACTGCTGCTGTCCTTCACCTCCTCCCCACCCAACGATCCATCAGCCACCTGGTGACCATATTCCTCATACAGCTGCAAAACAGCTGCGTTGACACGGCTGCGAGGGTCACCAGGGAGAGGCAGCGGTAGGTCTCCAGCTGCTCACACTATAGCTTATCCATCTCCTCCACCCTCCAGAAAGGCTCCCTGAGAGGTTTTTCAGGGCTGGTGTGGGTCTTGCAGAGGAGCTGCAGTGGTGAAACAATGCCATTGTAAGGCTCTGACGCTCTCGGGCACATGCTGTGATTCTTAGGGTGTCCTGTATGGGTTTAAGAGCTGGACTTGACAGATTGAATACCTTCCAGCTCTGACAATAGTATGATAGTATGAGGGCTTTGTGTTCAGCGGAGCAGGTCCTTCATGACAGAGCAGGGATAAGGTGAGAGGTTCTGCAACCGCACAAAGCAACCATTCCTCTTTCAGGTCCATCTCAGCAGAAGAGGTGAAGCCTTCTTCTGTGCTGGCCATAACCAAGAGTGACGTGGTGACCATGGCACTCGCCAACTGGCAGTATGAGATAGATGAAGACGGCACCGAGACAAGCTACTTTGACTTCCAGATGCTGCAGCGGCAAGTGGTTCAGCGCTTTATCAGTGGGAAGCCCATCATCAAGGTTCAGGTGAGCTCAGCAGTGGCCAGGTTGGGTTCTCCAAGGTCAGCAGTGGGGTTGGAGTCTGATTTCAGCCTCTTCTGGAGCAAGGGCATTAGCAGAAACCTGCTCTGCATCTGTCTGTGTTCCTGAGGTCTTGAAGGACTTCATGGCCAGAAACCACTTCTATGGTCGTGAAATGGTAGCCTGAAAAGTACTGTGAGGACCTTCAGCCCTGTCTTTTTTGAAGGGGATTCCAACCTGATTTCTTTGAGCTGTTGGGAGCTGTTAAAAGAATTTCAAGAGGCATCTCCCAGGGTTAGGTGTGGTCCAAAGTGGGACTCTGAATCACCTTGGAGGAGCACAGTTCTGGCTGAGTTTGATGGGCTCTGTTCTGTAAAGCTGAAGCTTGGTGGGAAGAGGGCACTTGAGGACACTAGGACCAGGATGCCCTGCAGCAACTGAGGTGTGGGTGATCTCCTAAATATGGAGCTCGGTTCATGCTAGCTATTCCCAGGGACCTTTCGGTCCTTGGAAATAGCTCCCAAGAGGACTTTCTCTGTCTCCTTGCTGGGCCCAGAAGTGAGGCAGCGAGCTCCCCAAATCCTCCTTCATAGAGATACCTTCCTGCAACCATCAGGGGCCTCCCCTGACCTCCACAAGCCCACAGTGTCCTCAGAAGGCCATCAACCACCACCTGCAGAACCATCAGGGACATCCCACAGACCCACATCTGCCCAACTGAGCTTCTCCTGGCCCCTGTGAAGTGGTACTAGGCATGTTCATAACCACCTGTCCCAAATCCTTTCTAGACCGCTCCATCTGTTGCCCTTCACAATGTGAGAACCCTCTATGCTACCAAGATGAAAGTCAAGGACCTACTGCCCCAGGTAGGAAACGAATCATCTGTCTTCTCCTCCATGCAACCCTGAGGTCTCCCTTCATGCCCCATGACATGATGGAGACACAGGGACCAGGCAGATGTGTGGGAAGACCCAAGGCTAGCTCAAGGTGGGAGGGGCGAGGGTAATGAATTGAAGACCTGGCAGGATCCCATTCTCCTGCTCCAGGGTGGACGAGCAGTTTGGAAGGACATCACCATGTGGTGGTTCCAAACCTTGTTGGGTCATATTGTAACCGGTTTAAGAGTAACCTGGTGGAGAAAATTTTTCCAATACAAGAGAGATTACAAGTCAAAATTACCATTTTAATAAAGAGAAAAGAAAATAAACATTGCAATAAATGCAGTGAAATTTGTTTTAACCCACAAAAGCCAGAACTATAACCCAGCACCCTGGGGCACAGAAAGACTGGTGCTGGTCAGCCCCTGTCTCAGGCTCCACAAGCTTCTCCCCCCCCGCCCCAGTCCAAACAAAAGGAGACGGAGACCTGCTGGTTGCGAGTGATGGGAGCAGTCTGGTTGAAAGTAGGAGTCGAAAAGGGATTCCGGGGGGAAGATCTGGAGGGTCTCTGTGGCTTGAAGAGGGGGTCCCTGAAAAAGGGGGAGGGAAAAACAATCCCTCGTTCCGCACCCGCATTCAGCACCGTGTGGTCCCTTTAAGTTGAAGCAGACAGGAAGGGAGAATACAACCTGCTAGCTGCAGAAGATGGGCACGATCCGGCCAAAAGGAGGAACTGCGGTCCTCTGAAGGCTCTGGTCCTTCTCCGGGTCCAGCGAGTGGTGTGCAGCCCCCCCAAACCCGAGATTATATACCCCCCCCAGTTTTGGCGGGAAAACCCAGCCCCCCCCCCCGGGGTGGGGGGGAGCAGGGGGAGCCCCACAATAGCTGAGTCATGGGATATCTCTGGAAACCTCTGACGGCCCCTCAGCAGAGCCGGCCCCTCAGGCCAGGTGCAAACTGCTCTCCAGAGGAGAGGCACCACACTTTTCATCTCACAGACCCCTTCAATACCCAGCCTGCAGCCCAAGGGGTGTAGAGCTGACGGTAGATGGGTATAGAATACACAGCTAAAACCAGGACAGAAGACCCAAGGCTAACTCAAGGTGGGAGGGGCAGGGGGAGGGAATTGAAGACCTGGCAGGACCCCATTCTTCTGCTCCAGGGTGGACAAGCAGTTTGGGAGCACATCACCCTGTGGTTTTCTCAAACTTTGTTGAGTCATATTGTTGCCATTCTTGCCACCAGGAGCTGCTCAGTGTCAACCAGCAGAAGCGCATCATGGAAGAGGCTTGTTCGGTCAATGCCCTCTCTAAGACCTTGGCCACCTTGAAGGTGGCTGCTGAGTTTCTGGCCGTGACAGGTGGTAACCCTGAACGCCTCTTGCCTGAGTACGTCCGGCAGGAGCTGAGGATGGACAGCAACGCAAAGCAGTTCCAGGATGTTCCGGTGGGTGAGGGACTCAAGGCGGGTTGGAAGTTGGACCCTTGTGCCTTCACCTTCTGGCCCTCTGGGCAGCCCTTTGTATGTCCCTTGGCTTCAACCACCTTCATGCACAGCGCATTCCCCAAGTCTAGTGTCCATTGAGGGCTGGGTATCTCCTGCTGCCCCAGTACCTGAACCCGGGTGAGAAGCTGTCACGTAGGCCCATCACTGACCTACCAGAAATCTCAATCTTCCCTGTCCCTCCTTCCAAACCAGAAAAAGCTTGGAAAGCATGCCCACGGCCACACCCCCAATGCTGCTACCTCTGTCCTCAGCCAACCTGGGAGGCACCTGCATGGGTTTAAAAGCTTAGCTGGGAGGTGGCAAGGCTTCATGCCACAGCCACCAACAACACCCTGGGGACACTTCAGGCACTGCAGATAGACTGGGGCAACTCCATGGGGGATGCTGGTGATGTAGGAGTCAAAGGTTTATAGATGGTCTCACCTGGATGCTTAAACTGGGCAGCTGAGTGAAGCCACCAGAGGATCATAGTATCATAGTACTGTCTGAGCTGGAAGAGACCCAATCGGATCATCAAGTTCAGCTCTTAAAGCTCTTAAAGCTCTTAAAGAGGACACCCCAAGAATCACACCATGTGCCTGAGAGCATTATCTAGATGCTTCTTAAACTCTGGCAGGCATGGCACTGAGCAACTTCTCTGGGGAGGCTGCCCCAGATCCCAAGCACCCTCTGAGTGAAGAACCTTTTCCTGATCTCGAGCCTGAACCTCCTCTGACTCTACTTCATCCCATTTCCCCATGTCCTATCACTATACACCAGATTAATGAGATTGGTCCCTGGCCCCGTAACTATCCCCTGTGAGGATGCTGAAGATGACTCTGAGGTCTCCTCTCAATCTCCTCTTCTCAAGGCTAAACAAACCAAGCGACCTCAGCTGCTCCTCATAAGGTTTCCCCTCCAGTCCCTTCACCATCTTTGTAGCCCTTCTAATGTTGGTGTTCATGGCTCAAGGTGTCCTCCTCCAGGACACACTGGAGTTGAGCATGGACAGGACCCTTCTGAGGAGCTGAATGTCTGTGCCGCTCTGTCCCTTTTCTTCAGGTGGTGCCCAACACCCAGCTGAAGCACATCCTGTCACTGTGGCAGGTCCTGGAAGCTCGCAGGTCCATGCTGTTGGTGCAGATGAACCAGGTAAGGGAGATGAGACTAGGCTCATGTCTTGGATGCTCTCTGGTGGCCCTGAAACAAATTTCAAGGATGCAAGAGGTCTGTGGTTCTCCTTCCTCCATGAGATGTTGCCTCTAGACCAACCAGGGTGGGGTGTCCTGGGATCTCCTTGTTGCTGAAGCTGGTGGGTCTTTGCAGGATCCCTTCTGCTTGGTCCCCAAGGAGTTCCAAGAGCAGCTGTTTAAAAGCAAAGTGGAGAAGCTGGCTTTGGCATTGTCCAACACCAACCTTGACCTCTTCCTCATTGAACTGCATGAGATGATCAGGGTGGGACATTCCGAACTCAAGCCGCAATACGAGTAAGTTGAGGTCGTGTCCTGGGAAGAAGTCCCAGGAGGGTTTGGTTGGGAAGAAACCTCAAGTCCTCTGGTTCAAGTCCTGCTCCAGGCAAGTTACTCAAGGCCTTGTTGGTTTGCATGCTGGTGAATGTCCATCTTTGAGATGCTCATTTTGGGGCTGTCCCTTGATGGCATCACCCCTGGTGGGAAGGGGTTTTTCTCATGCCCAACCATCAGCAGCCTTGTCAGCTCTTGATGCCATTGGAGGTACCCCAGGGTGACCTCTAGCATGAGACATCAGCCATTACTGACCTGCTGGTCCGTGAGGGCCACCATTGAGCAGCAACCATGATTACTATTGAGAGTCACCATTGACCTTGACCAAGACAGTGTTTACTGTTGACAGTCAATGCTGGCCATGGCTGGCTGCTGGGACTGACGGGACATTCATCTCAATCTCCACCAGCTCACTTCCCTATTTTGCCTTACCCACAGGCTGAAGGATGCCTTTAGGTGCTTCCTGGAAGACAACCAAGTCCCTGATGCCGTTGTGGACACCCTCACGGGTGTCCTGGACCCAGAAATATCTGTCAAGAACATCCTCTCCGTCTGGAGAACAGCTGCCAAGACCAGCCAGAACAACGTTGCTGCCTATGGCCAGGAGAGGCCATCCCAAGGCAGCCATTAGCCCCCTTCCTGCAGTGACCCTGCTGGTGGCTTGTCCCCATCTATCCCTAATGCCATCTCTGGAGGCCACAGACAAGCTTTGTATGGTCTCCTGGAGCAGCTCTAGTCTCCAAACCCCCCAAATCCTTCTCCCTCAGTGCCTGAACCCAGGTGTGAAGCTCTCACCTGGCCCCACCACTGACCCGCTGTAGACCTCAATCGTCCCTGTCCCTCTCCAATCCAGCAAGGGCTTGCAGAGCATCCCCCTGGCCACACTCCGACCTCTGCTACCTCTGTCCTTAGTTGGCCAGCAGTTCCCAGTTCCCAAGGGGTGGCTGAGGAGCTGGAGCACCTCTACCACCCAAATGTTGGCCAACAGGTGCTTCTGTGTGTCTTCCATGCCCATCATCCAAGGTCTCTGTCCTGCCTTGTCCCTCTTCTTCCTTCCTGCATTATTAAACACCATCTTGGAACCATGTTTTGGTTTCGTGTCATTCACAAAATGGTGGTGGAGTGGACCCGACTGGTGTCATGGGTGTGACCAGACCTTCTCAGGGGCTACCACAAGGCCTCTGGAGAGATGGTGATGTGGAGGTGACATAGGAGATGGAAGCCTGAGCTTCCCCACAGTAGTATCCATTGGTGGTCAAGTCCAGGAAAGACTGCAGCCCCTCTGCCCAGAGCTGCCCTCCCTGTGCTCAGTATACACCTGGCCCTCAAGTGTTTGACTTATGTGGTGGGCTCCTTCTCCCCATCTTCCTGGAGAAGGACATCCATGCTGAAACCTTCACGTGTTCCCTGTAGCTATTTATAGACATTGGTGACACCTTTCCAGTTTCTCCTAAAGGCTGGACCATCCCACACCCCTCAGCTTCTCCTAGGAGAGATGATCCAGTGTCTCCATCATCTTGGTGGCCCCTCCATAAGTCTACAGCTCTCTGTAGAAGTCTCTCCAGTTTGTTGGTGAAGATGCATTTGTCCCAGTTGGTCTTCCCAGTTGGAAGAGCAATACAGCAGTCTGCAAGCAATCCAAGCTATTCCTGGAGTTTGCAGAACAACTTTCTGGTACAGGCACCACACAAACCAACCAGAGATGAAGCATTACTGGACCTTGTGCTCACCCATGCAGAGGAACTAATTACAGACATGAAGACTGGAAACAGTCTAGGCTGTAGTAACCATGTCCTGGTTCAACTTACAATCTCAAAAGACGTAGGCACATCAAAGAGCAAGATCAGCACCTTGAACTTTTGAAAAGCAAAATTCCATCTGTTTAAATATTTAGTGGATGGGATCCCCTGGGAAGCTTTCCTTAGAGAGAGAGAGAGATATGCCGATCAGAGCTCATAGGTCTTTAAGAGAACTCTTAGAGCACAACAGATCTCTATCATTCTGTGTAAGAAATCAGGCAGGGTAGGCAGGAAAAGGATGAGACCGAGAGAGGACCTGCTCCTCAAAATGAGGTACAAGAAGGGAAATACATAGGCAGTGGAAGCAGGGAGATGTGGCCAGGGGAGAGTACAGGGAAATGGCTGCGGTTGGGTTTAGGGATAGGGTTAGGGGTTCGGGTTAGGTTTAGGGTTAGGGTTCAGGTTGGGGTTAGGGTTAGGGTTATGGTCAGGGTTAGGGTGTAATGGTTTGAGCCAGGCCTCTTCCTGGTAACCAACTTGTAACCAGGGAAGTGGTCATGTTCCCCGTATTCCATATGATTTTACATAACTCGGGGTATAAATAAGGAGGGGGAGAGGCCTTCACTCTCTCTTCCCTTCTGGTGGATCCGAAGACGCAGGTTCTCTGCTATTGGTCTCACCCCTGCGGAGGAGTCAGGCCTTGTAGGCCTTGAGAGGCAGCTGTTGCTGGCATCGGTCAGTGCAACTCTGCTATCTTAAGGAGAGTAGTAAGATTCTGTTTTAATTAGTTCTATCCTTGGTTTCAAGTGTACATACCTGTTTGAGCTTCCCTTTTCCCTTTTTTCCCCTTTTTCCCCTTTTTCCTTCCTTTTTCCCTTTCCCTTGGGGGTTCCCTCTACTGTGTGCATAGTATTTTAATTGTATATAACTGCTATATATATAAATATGAATAATTTTGGTGTAGTTCAGGTTGTTTTGGGCTCTTTAGTTTCTCTCATAGTTTTTTTTTCTTAAACTCTAAGAGAGAAAGGGGAGGGAAGTATTTCACTGTGAGTTTGGGCATTTGGCAGGGAGCCAGGTCCAAACCATCACAGATTTTGGTGTCAGAAGTGGGATACTAATGAACTGGTTATCTTATTGTTTTGGAACATTACCAGAAGAGCAGCCAAGAAAGGTGTTGTTTTGGTAAACATCACCGGGAAAACTGCCAAGAGAGGTATAGTTTGGTAAACATCACCAGGAGAGCTGCCAAGACAGGTATTGTTTATATAAATATAGCTTTGTTTGGGAACAGAGAAAGGGAATATATAAACAATGGCCATTATACTGACTTTTTTCCTTATTCTAATAGTATTTGTACCTGTTACAGGATACCCCCTGAGACATCGTGCTGAGATCTATGATCTAAACCAATTTCTGGCTGATCTCCAGCATTTTAACTTCAAAGGCCTGTTAACGGAGATTCCCAGTGTTAAGGTTGGCCCTAACCCTTACCTAAATTATTTGATGACCATACTATTATTGGTAAAGGCAATTAAGTTATAATGTAGAATTGGAAAAATGGTGTTGAATTGCTTTCCCTGTTGCAGGAAAGATCAAACCAATCAAACCAATCAAACCTCTGGGGGAATCGCTGAAGCTTTGCTTAGGAAATTGGGAGAGGAACCAGTTCCTGGTTGGCAGGAAACCTGGGCAAATTTTGGTAAAATGATGGGGCGTCTGTCAGAACCCATGTATTGGGATTTCACTCCAGAACAAGCGTTTAATCCTGATGAGGTAACCCATTTATTAGTGGGATGGAGTTTTTATGTAACGATCCAGATATGCGACTCTCCTATTTACACTGGGGCCTAGCTTATGCTTATCGAGCTGCCGTAGACCACTTTCAAAAGGTTAAGGCTGAGGCAGAAACACAGAATAAGCCACCTGAAACCAACGGTGCCCCTGTTGAGTCTGCAGAAATCAAGGACGAAATGACTCCTATTACAGACCACAGAATTTCAGGGAGCAGTGGAATTCAAACCACAACATCTGAAGTCAAGCCTACGACTGAGGTGGGGAGCAAAATCACAAACCCCAAAATCACTGTTGCTCCAATAACCAAGAAGAAGTTGTGGGTGAGAGATGATGCAGAAACTACGGGCCTAGTTCTGCGATTAAGGCGTGCAGAAGAAAGAAAAGATGAAGGAGAAGGAGCAAAAGAACCAGTCATCCGCACGAAACCTATCCAAATTCCATCCAAGTATGCAGTAAAGGATGAATATGGGTCTGTAGAAGAAGAAGGAGTAGCCGTGAGAGCAAGAACGCCCCCAAAGGAGTTAGGAGCACACCCAAAGGAATTAGGAGCACACCCAAAGGAAGAAGGTGCGGCAGCACGGACGGTTGATAAACCACCAAAGAGAAGGCTTACACCCGATTATACTCTTCTTGACTGTACAACGGAGGAGATGGAACAATGGTTGAAGAGTCCACCCTCAACGGAGAGGGATGACCCCTCAAAGGTCCCCTTGAAGTCTTCATCCCTGGGCGCAGGAGGCTATACCCTACCTTCATTCCATGGGTTTAGTGAGCGGCGTAGAAGCCCATCTCCACGGCCTGCTCAGCCTCCGCCTCCAAGTATGACATCTCTATCCCACGGTGTAGAAGACTATTCCGTACCTCCATCCCATGGGCTTAGAAAGCAGCATAGAAGCCCATCCCCACAGCCTGCTCAGCCTCTGCCTCCACGTGAGAGAGGCAGAGAGAGAGAGTGCAAGCGGCTCCGTGTAGAATCTACAGAAGAGAGGCGGAAACGGTTCCACATGGAAGGGGCTCCTCCTATCCT
>VWZX01001963.1:0-210784 GCA_013399015.1 Galbula dea
CTTTGGGTTTGACAAATTATTAGGGCCATCATTCAGTCAACTTGTTGTGGGACTGGGTTGGCTGAAAATAATTTGAGAAATGGCTTGTTCCCAGCCAGGTCCATGTTCTGAGCCAGCCTGAGCATAGGAATAAGCTGCTGGGAGTAAAAAGTGAGTAGGAACCTGGAATGGGAGACTCCAGGTTGTGGTCATTGAATGGCTTCCAAGATAAAAGTCCAGGTAGTAAGAGGAATTTGCAGGGTTGCATAGAAAACCAACTATCTGAAAAAGAGCCTATAAAGTTATAGGAAGGAATTCTTCTGGTATGAGAGAAAGCCAAATGTGATGACAGTTGGGCTTTGCAGACCCATGTGCTTAACTTTCAGCCAGGTCATGAAGCTTGCTCAGAGCACAGGAAGTTGGTAACATATAAGAAAGTCTGTGCAGGACAGATGAACAATGTTCTGGACTATTTTTGCTTAACTCTTATTATTGTAGTTTAAAAATAATTAAAACAATATAAAGAAAAAGTATAAAATATAAAAAAGCCTAGAAAATAACAATTTCCCATGTTTCCCCAGAGAACATAGAAAAACCTTTAGAGGCATTTGCCACAATTCTCTTTGTATTTTTGGCTTTGTTGTTTGTTGTTTTTTTTTTTAACCCAAACAAGTTAAAAAACTTCCAGGATATCTTCCTGCCAATTAATTGAACATATTTCACAAAATATGCTTGCAATTATTTATGATCTCTCACATGCAAAAACATACGGAAAAATATTTCTTTCATTTATACATTTTAGGAGGCAGTTAGAGATGAAGGAACTTCCTCTACAAGTAGGATTCAGTTTTCAACTCACTGCAAGAACAAGAGCTGCCTACAATGAATATTTCAGTGCAACAAGAGTAAACCCACTTCATCCAGTTCTACCTCATTCCATTCAAAATCTACCCCTTGGCTTTAATCCACTAAGGTCAGTTTCTCCTCATCTCTTTAAAAATTCTATGCTCCACAATGTATGATATGGAGATTCTTTTTATAGAAAAGTAATTATGGCACTTTTCCAAATGATCACAATACCACCCTGCCCTCAATTCCCAAAGGCTCTCTCAAAGAATTTATTTTAATTCAGAACAAGATTACAAACGTGACATAATCTTTCTGACTGAAATTGAGTATGTAAATTTGTCTGGGGAACTGCAACCCTCCAGCAGCTCCCTCTCTGAGCCCTGATGCCAAAAGGTTCCAGCAGGTGAGAAAAACTGTTCATTTTGGTCCCACCAAGCAAAACTGGCCCAGCTATGCCGCTGGTGTAAACTGGCTCAGCAGTCATAGGATCATAGGATTGTCAAAGTTGGAAGGGACCTCAAAGATCATCCAGTTCCAACCCCCCTGCCTGGCAGGGACACCATCCACTAGATCAGGTTACCCAGGGCCCCGTCTAGCCTTGTTTTAAAAACTTCCAGGGATGAGGCTTCCACAACCTCTCTGGGCAACCTGTTCCACTGCCTAACCACCCTCATAGTGGTCAGAGGATCTAAGGATCAAAGTGGTCACAGTCAAAGGAGTGACGCTGTTTTATGCCAGCTAAGGAGAGTATTATACCCATTTTGCTTATCAGTAAAACTCTTTTCTGTAATAGTGTGTGCTGATTGTCTCTACAAGGTAGAACCATGACAGGAATTGTAAATTAGCCACATGTAGTGCATTTGAGGTAACACGCAGGTTTATTGCCTCTTGGTAAGTTATTAAGCTTTTATTGAAGCTTATTTTGTATGAGCATCGGTAGTATCTGCATGTTTTGTACTTAATGTGTTTGACTTCCTTAGCACATTTCAGTTAAGGGTTTAGAGTAGGCTACAAACACTAACGAAATTGAGCTTTGTAGCAGACCAGTGAGGAAGGTAAGCAACGTCACTACAGGTCTGCAGGTCAGGATACTGAAGAACAGTTTGGCTTTCTGAAGGCAGCACAGTGAAATTCAAGTGACGGTTCTTGCCTTTCTGCTGGTACCTCAAACTCTTTCCCCCCAACAGTGGTGTAGGGAAGGAAGGCAGATTGCCCATGGTTGTTGGCTGCATACCCAGGAGCAGCAGGGTCCTAAGTACACCCAGGACTGGACACCACCCACCTGGCCATCCAGGTGCTCCTGGTCTCCTGATCTCACGCCTCTGCCTGTCCCCATGTTCTCACCTGTCCTTTCATAAAAAAGCCTGCAATACCAAGCACTGTGGTCCCTTGTTTCTGATTCCAAGCATCGTCTTGTCAATGTCCAACTTGCTGGCTTTTCTGTGCCTCTTGTCCTTTGTCTGCAGCCATCCACGGTGTTTGAACTGGTAGAATTTAAAAGAAAGTGCATTATGCCATTGAATTATTTCAGAGGCCTAAGTGTCTTCAACAGAACAATGCAAGAGGAATCAAATTAACTCAGCATACAGCTTGTGAAAAAATGGAAAGCATTAGAAGAATAACAAGTAACTGAACTTTTGTGAGTGCTGATATTAAAGTTTAGGGAGTCCCTGAGCTCTTTCCTCATCTATCAATAAAAGCACATCTTTCTCTGGTGGCTTGCTTCAGATTATGAATGTTCATGGAGTGAAACCTAGACTATAGTGCATAGTGAATTCTTTATATTTTCATTTTCTGTATAGTAATTCTTCTACAGATGATTCCTATCTATAATGTTAAAAACAAGTTAGCTTTCTGTCCATGATGTGTGGAGATGTAGCCATGGGACTCTCTTTCTCAACAATAGCATAGCAAGTGTAAAATATTTGATTACCAGTCAGTCTTGGGGATTATATTCCTTTTTATGAATTAAAACTTGCAGAGACCCAAATGGCTTGGTGATGACTTCCAGACTATTTAACTATGGCATACTACTCTTTAACTATGGCATACTACTCTTAATAAAAGCTTCTGTGAGCTGTTTATCAGAGACTGGAATTGCAGTGAATGTTTGCTGCTAGTGTTTTAGAAGTTTTGGTTTCTTAAAGCTGTTTAATGATGGCACAAGTTGTAGCTCCCAGGTCTGTACTTCCCAGCGTGCCTGTGAGCTAATCCATGGGAGTGCAACAGATCTTTAACTTTCACCAAAAAACATTGAAACAGCTTTTACAGTTATGTATGGCATTAGTTCTTTGTTTCCTCTCTAGTGAGACATCCTCTTTACAAGGTCAATAAAATCTTGATAAATTCAGTGGTGGTATATTTCAGAGCCTTGGAGAGGATGGTGAAAACTCCACTCCCAAACAAATTCATGATTCTCCCCAGAGGAGTTGAGACAGGAAGGATAATCTAGTCCTGTCTCTCACAACTACAGATGACCATGGAGAAGGTAGCTGGTTAGTCCAAACAACCTCCTGCTGCAAAGGCTGATGCTATCCTATTGTCACTGCCAGTCTGAGAAACAAATATGTAGTCTGTCCAAGATCTGTCTAAGATTTTAGTCTTTTGCTACCTTGAAATGAATTAATGAGGGACCTTCTGAAAAGTGATTTGCTCTAAATATACTTTTTCTGAATATTTTTTCTTTTAGAGGAAATTTTAACATCCTTTTTCTTTGTGATGATATAAGTTGCAGCTTCAGTTCTGCTGGTTTGACAGATTAATAATTTTTTTTTTCCTTTCACAACATCCCTTCACTTGTTTGTAAACTCTGTGTTTTCTTTTTAATCTTTTCTTCCAACTCAATATATCCAGGTCCCTACAACTTCCCCAGAAGCATTCACTGTCTGAATCTTTCATCATTTCTGTTGCCTGCCCTGATTTAATTTCACCTGTTTGCTGGTGTGAGGTGTCTGGGATTTCCAGGGTAACACTTGCCATGTGCTGAATACCTGCTTAATAAGAATTTTTGGGGGAAATAGTAGGAGGTAAGGAAAGGACTGGAGGGTAAGAAAGAGTTGGTTGTCTGAGGGCATTGAGAAATACTGGTAAAAGCACTATGAGGAAGCTAGTGCCAGAACACTTCTGCTCAGCTGAAGCATCTATCAGCCTTGCCTAGCTGGGTGCTGCACAGTGCTGCAGCATGATGATTTCTCACAGCAAGGTGAGCCCCAGGGAGTCTTTTGACAGAAAAGACCATTCCTGCAGAAAGTCTCAGAGGTTTGTCCTGTGCCTCCAGCTTACCAGAGACCTTGGCAAAGGAGGATGAAGGCAGCTTCTAGGTATTTGTTCAGTTTGTCCTCCAAACATTTCTTAGAGTAAGTACTTTTTTTTTTTTACTTTTTTTTCCTCTTTTGTAAGGGACAATTTATGCAGCAGTAACTCTTTATTACAAACTAAGCACTAAGAAACATATCCTGTTGAGACTATCTAGCACAACTCTTTGAACTTACACTAAATTGTTCACATTATAATGTACACAAACATATTGTTCATTAGTCAGTACAAGTTTTTAATAACTTCTTTCAACCCTTTCAAATGATGAAAAATCTGGACAGAATAGTGGAATTATCTAAAGATGATTATCTATTATTTCCCACAATCAGCTCTGGTATTTAAAAGCCACCAGTCTTACCAGGTTTCCCCTGCCTCTCCAGGTCCTCATGCTCCCTGCCCAGCCCCTCTGCCTCTCTGGCCTTTTAGCTAGGAGTCTTTGGTAAAGACTTTGCAGCTAATTTGTGTCTTGAAAGTTGCAGCTGCAAATATCTTCTGAGCCTGACAGTCAATCAGTGCAGGAGCCAGGAGTGAATCACACCCCCTAAATGTCAACATTTTTTGTGCTGTGAATTTCTTTGAACTTCCTGAAGCAGCATATGAAGGGAGAGGTATTGCAAACTATAAAGCATTGAAGTTACTTCTATCTTCAAAGCTTTGCCACTGCCTATCATTAGCTATGTTAATTCAAAAGGAGAGAAAAAGGAGACCCTTTGACTGATGTGAATACCTTGATAGACAGCCAAACCCCTTCCTGGAATATTAAAAAGGAATTATATGAGATCCCTCTTCAAACAGCAAGTTAAGCTAACAGATCCAGTCCTTTCTGAAATAAGCCAAGAGCCCCTCCATCCATGAAGATCATAAAATCCTCATGAAAAGATGAACCTTTTTAAAATATGAAACATTAAATAGAAAATAATTACTTACTGTGAGGTTTATTCATAACAGCTTTGTTGATAGTTATTAAAATGAAAGGAAACAAACCCCTTATTATCTTGATGGTGTTGGGTGAATGCACTCTGCAGGATCAAAAGCAGACCTTTGTTATGTTTATTACAGGCATGGCATTGCTTCTGTAAGTGTGCTCAACATAGAAGCATAGACTACCCTGTAAGGTCTTTATCCTGCAGAGACTGAGAGCTTGGAGAGGAAAGGATTCCAAGAAAAATCTCCATGCAGGCATAAAGATTTATGTGTTTGAGGTTTTTTGCTTGGTTGTTCTGTTTTGTTGTTGGTTTTGTTTTGGATTTTTGGTTGGTTTGTTTGTTTGTTTTTAAAAAGCTCTTTTTAAAATCCTATTAATAGTTGTTTAACATGTCCATATTTTTAAATGCAAATCCTCATTTGAACCAAAACCCTATATTCTAACCTCCATACAAAATTATGCAGCTCCACTGCTGACATCAGAACTGAATGGTTAAATGTTAGATTAAAATTATCCCAGAACCTGGATAAAATCAATTTCAGGAAAGCTGCTGTAAGTTTAGCCCAGAATCCTCATAGCCTTATCACAACAATGGGATAGAAAATGGCAGCAGAAATATTACTTCTGTTTATTGTCTGATGCTCTCTATGTGATTTCATAAAACTTCATCATGGGAATCTGTGTTCAAAATCAATACTTCCATGAAAAAAGGAAAAATCCATTAGCATATTTCAATATGTCATCAATTAACAGTATTAGAGTTGCCAAGGAAAGGCATGCCATGTAATGCTTTTTTTCCTGGTACAAAAAGACTGAGCAGCAAATAATATACAGCTGATCAATAATTAAAATGATAAATGTCTGCAGAGTTGTTCTGTCACACTATGCTAACAAACAATGATTGAGTGGTGGACTTTCAATGACAGCTGTAATTTTTTAAACATAAGTGGTAGCTATGTGAATTGAGTACGCAAGGCTTATCAAGACACCTTTGCTTTAAAATCACCTAAAATCAGAACAATGGGAAATTGTTAAACTGAGCAGATGTTTACTACAGAAAAAGGCAGCCTGAAGTAAGAGAAAAGAGATTAAATCCTCTGGGAAATATTATCTGAAGTGCAAGCTGTAAACTCTCTTCTAAGTCTTTCCATTATGTCCACTTCACCTAAGGTAATATTGGCTTTTCCTTAGGAAGGAAATACTTTACAGTCTGGGGCAAAAAAAGTGATGGCTGTGATGTGTAAAACACTGAATCAAATAGAGCTGCAATTGAGGCTACTTAAGACAAGTCCAAAGTCCTTTTTTTATCTCCTGTGATAATGGAGATAACTGGTTGTGTGCAGGTGACTGAGAAGTGACACATATCAGCCTAGCAATATCCTATTTATTTTCTCACCTGGAGGAACTGAAAAGTATATATGCATAGAAGCAAGACTTTAGAAGGATTTAGGACTTTAAGTGAGCATGATAAATGAAAAGTCACTATGTCTGCATGTTCATATACTTACATACAAATATATGCAATAGAACAGTTTATATGGCATAAGAATACTAATTTTCAATTGTAATTCCTTAGATTGTGATATGTTTGAGACAGAGGTCTTCCTCAGACTGTCATTTTTCTACTCTTTTGCCCACAGCCCATTTCATGGAACTGTGCAGGTTTTTACACATTTCATGGTGTGCTATGTGCAGAACGAGGCCAACAGAAAACACTGACAATATGCCTGAGTAGCTAGAACTGCTGGCAGGACTCGCAATGCTGGTTTGTGTGGGCTGCTGCAAGTAAAGAAGCATCCCATTCAGGTGACTCCCATACTGAAACCTTTCTTCCAGCTACAATGAGTATGGAGTGCCCTAAGCAACCTAAAAGGAGATTAAAGGAGTTACTGACTATAGGTTACTGCCCTCAAACCAGAAGAACAAGCGCATGGACAGCAAAGTGAATTCATATATTCCCCCAGTTTTGCTGACTGGTAAGGGTGGCACAGGTGCCCTGAACTCTTTCTTACCCTGCTTGACCTATAGCAGAAGGCATAAGGAGGAATGACTAGAGGCAATTTAATTCTACCTGGGGACCTTACTCTTTTCATAAAGCAGAAAAAAAATCAGCTGTAATGTCACCAATGAATTCACATCACAAATCCATGTTTACAGATTTGAATCAATGTAGGATAATGTCAGTGAGAAGCATCACAGACTCTAGGTCATCTAAGGTTATGTATACACTAAAGGCTACCCAATTTTATCTATTTCTAACAGGACTGAGCAGGTGTATGAGATTTCTTCTGACAATAGTCCCAACCAATTTCACCCTACATTTCATTTTACAAAAAACTCTGAGGTATTTCTCTTTATGTCCTACCTAGAACAACAGAGGAACTTAATGTGTAATGAAGGAAAGAAGTGTCTGAATCCTCCAGTTAGAGCTAGAAAATAAATTACTAAATTTTCTCATGCATTGAGAGTCCAGGAATATGTCATGTGAGGGAAGGATAGTTTGCACTACAGCAGTTGTAATTTGGAAGTTGTTTAACCTTAGGAATAATATAAAGTAATAATTCTGGCAGAGTTCCCTGCCCAAGATTTTGGCTTATCTCATTCTCATTACCCACCTGCAGCTCATGTCACATTTTCCTGAGTTTCCTCATATTCCATTTATTTCCTCTCAATATCCTGTATCTCCTGCCACCTCGTGGTTCCACAAATGCTATTAGCTGTGGCAATAGAAATCCTTGAGCAAAAATAAATCCTTCCCTATGAACATTTGGAGTAACATCCAGATAAAAACTGCGGTGGATGCCCCTTGGGGTGTGTTCTTTTAACAACCTGAGACAGATGGTTGCTTAGTTATCCAAATCCCAATTTTCCTCTTACCCTGCATAGTTCCAGAATATTCTTTCTTCAGAAAGTCTTGCTGAGCACTGCATTCTAAACCTCTCTGACTACAGATTTTGCAATAATTGAAAGGAGCATACAGCTTAGCTGGTAGCCAAAACTGTAGGTGATCTTTCCAAAGCCCTCATTTACAGAGTCAGTAATGTGAATTTCCATAAGCCTATCTTTGCAAGTTCACATCTTCCTGTTCTAATTAACCCCTGCTTACATTATACTTTGCATGGGGTTTCATTACCTGTTTTACTTATAAGCTTTGATAAGCTGCTTGTGTTGATTAGAAATGAAAGGTGATGGCAGTCAAGGGAATTTTCAAAGTGGCAATGTTTTTGCTTTGTGAATCTCTAGTTTGAAAGCCATGTAGGTGATGACTGAGCTTAGTAAAGGCAGAAGCTATAAAACCAACATTGCTTCTTCTAACACTTTACAGAGTAACTTCTCTTACTACTGTGCTCTTTGTAAGAATCTATATTTAAGGTATGAGTGGAAAATATAGGAGACTAAAAGAGTATTTACCTTTACCTAATGGAGATTAATACACCTCTGATGGAGATACTCAGTCTGTGCAACGAGTTCCCACATTGAACCATCTTCACTGTGAACTTTTTCCCTTGTGTCCCATTGAAATTACCCTGTGACTTGTGACTGCCACAGGACTGTCACTGTGTCCAGCTAGCCTTTAAATCCTATTCATCTTCGCTATCCCTGTGAAGCCATGAACATAATACAACACTTTTTTGGAAATACCCTCAAAGATAGTTGGAGAGCACTGAAGGATGTGGAGCACTAACTTAGCTGTTCAGTGAGAGATCCTGCAACACGTTGCCAACAGGATTCAGTCCCTCATAAAGGCAGCATCCAGCCCCAGGAGGCTGCAGGCTAGGCTGTCCTGAAAGCAATGGCAATCACTTACTGGACTAAGTCAGATCTGCACAAGTTGCTTGCAGTAGTCCAGAAAGAATGCTTTATTTAGAGCACTGGGCTTCATGACTCTAGAGGTTTAATAGGGAGGTGATTCACATTTGTAATCTTCAAAAACTTGGAAGCACTGGCAGAACTTCTATCAATTCATAAGCTTTAATATACATTTTACAATAAGAAACTACATTTAAGTTTAAGAAGGTAATTACATCTAATAATTGTAATGAAGGGGGTAATGGCAGAATTTTCACTGCATTGTCAAAATAATAATTTTCTGGAAATGTTGTGTGCCAATAAAAATAAAACTTCTAACGTTACTGATCTACATTTTGGGTTCAGATTAAGACAGCCTGACACTTTTTGCCAGGGTAAGTGTGAATGCAATTGAAAAAAATTACTTCAAGACATTAATTTCTATAATATTTAATTTCTGGAGGCTTTTTCTAGCTGCCTGTTGTAATGTTCAAAATTCTGTGCCCCTTTTTCCTTCAAATTCTCTTTTTCTTTCTCATTACTTTCTTCAGCACTTTTATCTTCTTTCATCCAATTTGCATGTAGAAAGGGTAGAAAGGAGGGCGAAAGGGTATAAGGAACAAGGGAAAAACAGTACAGCCACTTTAATTCTCTATACAGGTATAGAAATATTCTGCAACCATTTTCAATTTCTTTATCAAAAACTTTTTAACCAGCTCTAGCAGTTTAGCTGGAAGTTGTCTAAGGTAATTTTATCTTGAACAGGAAGACAGATATCCTCATATCTTTTTTATTTCCCTAGGTATGATGCTTGGCAAATGAAAGAAAAATTGTGGCAGATGAAAATGACATATCCTTTCCCACTTCTTACTGTCATGTATTAACTGGAACAGAACTGCTTGATTATGTGGGGTTTTTTGGGTTTTGGTTGGTTTTTTGTTTGTTTGTTTTGTGGTGGGTTTTTGTTTGTTTGTTTGTGGTGTTTTGTTTTTTTCCTGATCTTTCCTTCTTATTTAAAAGGAATAAAAACAATTGGACTGGAAACCCTCTCACAATCTCATAAAATACCTCTGCATTGTACTGCACATTTTCTTCTGCATTCTGTCAGTTGTTGTAGTGTATTTCATATAGGAAAGCTTTGGGAAGTGTAAACCATGATTGCAGTATATGTGGGCTAGCTCTTAAGAGGCAGTGTATTAAAGCAAGACTCATACCATGATTCCTGAGACCTATTTCTAATCCTGCCAATTTTATGACCTTGGGCAAAACTTCTTTCTGCCCTTCAGGCTACTTATGTGTTATATAAGAACAAAAAACTGAGATACTTCAAGGGCATTATGAAGCTTAATAAATATCTGTAGACTTGTCTGAGAGTCTCAAAGGAAATGTGTTACAAAATGGACAGTTTTTCCCAGTATACATATACCCTATCAAAAGAACCTTCTGTAAACCTTACCCTGGGGCAGGGAGTAGAGATCATAGGCTGGACATTCTGCTTAATTTACTGCCCTCTGCCTACTGCCAGCTGCATGCATGGGTAGAGATAATCACTGTCTAATTTTGCCCATTAATATGCTTTTGTAAGCAAATACAAACAGTGAGGAAATCATGGTCTGACATTGACTCCAGGGCTCCACTGAGCTTCCCATTTCACCAAAGCTGAGATTTACCAGTTGCTTGCAGACCTGTTGTCAATACATTACAGTGATTTGTCTTCTCTCCTCCTGGTTTTGTACATGACAGCAGTGTGAGGGAGAAGACACTAGGATGCTCTCACTATGGATGGGAGTCCACTGGGAGTGCAAGGTGTAAAGGAGTGATGAAGAAGCAGGAAAAAGCCATTCAGCTGAAGGATGTTTTATGCCATGATTTCTTTATCAGCCATAATGAACCAGTCATTACCTTGTCCAGGGAGGCTGCCAAAGACACCATTATTCAGTCTTTCTACTTTGCTAATCCTCTCAATGTCCATATATATGCAATAGTTTCTAGGTACTCATTGCTTATGGATTTTTTTAAGCTCTTTAAAGATGACCTTCCGTTGGTAATGGTGTTGAACATATATTAAAAGGATATATTTGTTTATCATTAAACTTCATATAACAATGACCTGAAAAAATGTGTGTTTAGGGCCACTCACACACATGTCTGAATCTATGTTTATATTTCTCTGTTTCTTGCAGTCTTGGGCATTGAAATGGACTTGATTCTGATTTGAAAAAATGTATCATGCTGCATTTCCATTGTTCTTTCAGCTTTCAGGATATTTTTTGAGCACTTCTACTCCATGGCCAGCTTTATTCTCCAAAACTCTTTGCTCATAATTCCTACTCAGCCCTTCCTAAGGCTAGATGACAAGTACAAGGCACAACACTGGAGGTATAAATAATCCTCAGAAATTACTCATTTTATTTTCAGTCACATTCTTATTTATTACTGGGCTGATCTTTCCTTTCCCATGTGTGTGTAGGAAGATGGAGTTCCTTAAACTGTGGTTATTGTGGTAGAGAGGCTTTACAGTAAAAGCATTGCCTGTGGACTGCTAATATTGGAACTTTCTGAGTTACAGAGAATGGTGGAGGAAATGCTGTTTATTTAATGCCTCAACTTTTGGAGCCAGACAGACTTCAAAACTTTCTGACAGTTAAATATTTTAACGGTAAAAGGTTAGTGACTAGACATATACTTGAAATGACAATGACACTGCAGTACCATTTCCTTTTTGAGGTATTAAGCCTTTTAAGTTTTGTTTTTTCCTACCATTGCAAAGCCATTCAAAAGTATCCTTGTAATGCAGTCACAGAAGAATCACTCCTTCCTTTTTTCCTTTTGAGTTCAAAGGAGGTTAGACTATAACTTCCTTAGTTCTCTAGAAAGTTGGAGAAGGAATGAGATCAAACAAATAGAGTGGGTTATTACTTCTTGTAGAAGGCTTTAGTTGTGCTGGAATTTCAGTTGCTTGTGAGAACTGTTTGTCATCCTTCCCATTCTTGCCGTTAAAATTCATCTAACTTTTTGTCCACACATGCAGTGACAAACGTGATTTTTAGATCAACATAAGTTCCCTATTAGCCCCTGTAATCAGGGAGAAACTGTCTTAGCAGTCACAGCATCCCACCACTGAAGCCCATCAGAGGAAAAGGCCCTTGTACTCAGATCACAGGACAGAGAGTCACCAGTGAGTACTCATGTGTTTGTCTGACACTTGAATCAAATGACGCTTCTGTAAAGGGTACCCAGAGACAGACATATCTCATTAATTATACATGCAAATTGGGATCCAGCAACATCTTATGAGGTTGTGTATTGCAAGCCATGGTTTTCTGATGCTGTCAAGAGCTTTTCAGGTCAGCACAGCAGCAATCTAATTAAAATGGCCATCAAAGCACAGCTGAACTGCATTAAATAGTTGCCATTAATGTCATATTTAATTTAGTGGTTTGGTGTTGAAGATGTTCATTACTGTCTTTTGCTAGGTTTTTAACTTTTGGACAACAAGTTTTATAAATAATATTTATATCTCAAGAAATAGAAACAGGCTGTTTACATATCTGATAGTTGTTCTCACTCCTCACTTGATATGTTGTAGTTGGGTTGCCACCTACTCCTTAGTTGCTTCTTCAGAACATCCTGAGAAAATCTGAGGGGTGGAGGAATTGCAACAAGAGTGAATGGCACCAGATTTTTGCTCTCTGTGTCCTTCACTTTTTTGGTTTGGTTTGGTTTGGTTTTTTGTCCAATTGCATAAGTCAGTCAAGCCTCTTCCATTCACAGATGTGATGGGATTCCTGGACCTTCCCATTGACCAGCAGTGTTCTGGCTGTTATGTGCTAAAATTAAGGAAGGCTGAATTGCAATCATTGATAAAAATAGCCTGCTATTTCTAGAGGTCACATGAGATGTGGAGGGAAGTTCTCACCTTCAGGCAGTGTAGAATTACTTTGCTGTTGTCAGAGTTGTTTTTTCTTATGGGACAATCAGGAATGAAAAAGGAAGCTGTCACATGAAAACCCTCACATAAACAGAAAAAGGTATTCTAAAAGACTATCATTACCTTTTTGTTGTTTTGTTTGGGTTTTTTTCTTTTACAGATGGCTGTGTCTTTATTTTATAACTTAGATAGCAGTTTTGTGAAATAGAATGAAGGAAAAGATAAACCTAGACAAGAAAAACCTATTTTATTAAGCTTCATCTAAACTACAATTGTGTAACATCAGTGTGTATGTAGCCACTGTATGTTTCCTCACTGTAAAATATCATCTTCCAAGGAACATGTGGAAACTCTTTATGTTACTAATCTTAGTATGACAAGAAGTCACAATTTTTTGTGTGACAAAAGTGTGACAAAATTATAAAAACACCTCTGCTGAGTACTGTAAGTGAAGTCACCAAGAAAAATTAAAAATGCAGTAGAATGGAAATATTCATCAACTTTGGTGATCCAGGAAAGATGTCAAACAGTGTATCCAAATTGCAGCCAAGGAGAAATCGATGAGTTTGGATAGAATTCCCAGAAATCTTTTTTCATTGCTTATGAAAATTACATTTTTCTTTTACATGTCTAAGTCTAATCCTCACATAAACAACAATATTGATTAGATTAACATCAGAAAGATTTCAGTAAGTTGGAAGAATTCCAGTTTTGGAGAGGAGCAATAAAATAGGACTCTTATAGTGGCATTATAGGAGACTTTAATGTAGCACACACCAAGAAGATGGTTACTAGAAGGGAATAAGACTAAATGTTTGAAAAGTATAAACACTCTATGATAGGAAGAACAAGTCAAGTGATTCAAGCATTTCCCATCTCAGATAAATGGGATGAAACACAGCAAAGACCCAGAGGAATGTAAGAAGGTAATATTTTACAGTTTCAGGATATTAGAATGTCAGAATCTGTTACTCCAGAGAAATCACCTACAGCAAGTCTCATGTCATTATTTAAAAGAGGACTAGGAAAAAACCCACAATTTTTTAAAACTACATATGTATCTCTGAAAGGGAAGGAGTCTTTAACTTTGAGCAAGTCAAATTTTTTGTTATAAATGGGATTATATGGAATTAGTAGTTCACTGAGACTATTACTAAGAGAAATAGAACTGTGCTTAATTCAAATTAATTAGTTCACTGTATTCTTCTAGCACAGCAAGTCAGACTTGTAAAATAAGCATAGTCTGCCTTTCCAGAACATTGAATTTATCTATGAACAACTCTTGGACATTTGGGGTATATATATACCAGTAATTGAAAAAGAAAGATTCCCAGAGGCTGCATTTCAATCATCTGTACTATAAAACAGTTACAATAGTGCCTGATATGCTTCAGGACCAAAGCCCAAAACCTTCTCAGAGGTGTTTTTGGCAGAACCTATAATTGCTAGAGCCACAAAATTTTTCATGGGAGTGTATCATCTCAGCTGAACTATTCAGAAGTGTTTTGCTAGCAGAGCAAAAAATTGTTAATTTGTGGTTGAATTGATCTTAATGGAAGTGTGTGTTTTGGTTTTAATTTTTTAAGGTTAGAATTAAGGAAGGTATTTTCATTTCCTTTACTTTCCTCTTCTGTGTACAGCTGTTTGGGGTTTTTTTTTCACATTGTCAAAGGCTGTGTTTTTTTGTTTTTTTTCTGAATTTATTGCTTAATCCCGAGGAGTGAAGTTTTCTCTTTGGACTACAATGTGCTCACCCAATGTTACCTTGTGAAACAACGATTTTAGGCCCTGTCAAAGACATCCTTCCGCTGCCAGTATCATTGTCATATAGTTGTTCTGGAGAAATATAAAGCACACTGACTTGTTGGACTATTAAGTAAGTTATAATGAATTGGTTTCCATTTGTTTACTTGTATTATTGCCTTATTTACAATTTGATAGCTTTAATTGTACAGAAAAAGAAACAAATATGTTCTCATCCCTGCAACCACAAACAACTTAAGTCCAAACAATATTTGTATTTCAGAAACAGAAGTGGAGGTAGCCCTTTCTGTCCTTCATGGTTTCTTTGCTTTCTTGCTCCTTATTACTTTTGGGTTTGGGTTTTTTTGTTTTGGTTTGGTTTTTTTCTTAAACTTGTCAATTTTGGATGTGTTCATCAAACATGTACATTCTGTAGAATTATTAAAACACACCAGATTTCAGATAACAGTGTGCTGTTATCATTTTCTTATCTATTTTCCTATCCTCTGGGATGTGTGTTCTGTGGGACATATGTTCTGTGGCTCCAGAGAAATGAACAGGGTTTGCTCAGCTGTAGAGGAAGAAATGATCCCTAATGGTGACCCTAATAGATCTACCAGGAAAATCATGTTTTTTTCTCAGGAAATGCAGTCTGAATTGGATGGCAAGTGAAAACAGATGGAAGGTAGAAGTAAATTACACTTAGTGATTATCCTATTGAAGAAGCACTTTCAGCATATTTTGGGTTAATCATATTACTTCTGCTTTTCATTCTAGAGGCAGTGAATAATGCACTTGAACTATGATCAGATCCTGTACCTCAGGGACTGCATTTCTCACTGCAGGTAAGTAGGCAGCCAGGGTTATCAAATGAGTGCAACAAGACTCAGAAGTTCCAATAATTTGCTTTCTGAATTTTTTTTTTTTCCATAAGTAACACTAGCACAAAATCAAGTTCCAATTTATGACTACCTACAAACACTATTTAGCCCTTCTCAGCTCAGTATAAGACAGCTGCTCCACTAGGTAATTTTTTCCATATTCTTAATATAATTTTATTAAAGAAAAGAGTCCTTGAATCCAGTACCTGGTATGTTGATAAATCTGACACCTCTCTGCCCTTTGATGAATTTCTTAGACATATTATTCAGGTAAATGTAGCAAATGTTTTAAAAGATACAGCAAGCTTTCCTTTAAAAGACAGGAATGTAAGCACTGAATTTAAGTCTGCTGAAGTGTGTCTAGGTATACACTGAGGGAAAACAGCAGAAATATTTGAAGTTCTGTTGTTATAATACAACAAAGAAGTTGGAAGTATTCTGAATATTCTGGTGTGTGAGCTGAAGCTATTGCACTCTAACAGAAACCAGAACAGTGTGACTCCCCTTGCCCCTGTCGATGCTTAAAAGGATTATCTTGCACTGCTGTTTACAACTTTCTCTGAGAATTTCCAGATGCTTTATAAACATAGAAAAATCAAGACCCATAAGGGAATAAATTTCTGTACTGTAGCCATACATATGATCTAAATGTTTTCTCTACATTTGCTGTAACAATTCCCAGAGAAACTGGTTTCTGAAAAGAGCTTTTATTGCTAGCAACCCTCCTAGCCCACGCTAGTTGCAGGGGATGTCAGGGTCCCGAGGGTGACAACAAGCATGCATTTGGCAGTGCTTTGCCGGCTTCTCTGCAGTAACAGTTTCATGCATTCTTAAATTTGGCACTGTATGTGTATGTTTTCTTCCTGCGGTCAAGCAAGTTGGAGTGGAATCCAGGTAGCCTGATACTCAGCTGATACAACACCTTGCTCTCTTGAGCCTTTTCCTTTCCAGAACTGAGGCAAGACCAACCAGCCAACCTCTTTGAACTGCCACTTAAAAAAAGTATGCATTTAAACTATAATACTTCTTTATGAGGCTAATTTCTTTTATAGTCCTGCTTAATTAATTTCACATTGCTGAGTCAAACTTTTGATAACAGCTCTATGCAGTTACTTCAGTCACTGTCTCATGGTTGGGAAGTAATTAAGCATTAAAACCCAAATTGCTTGCATCAGTATGCTAGTGGAGCATGTCTTAGAACAACTGCATAGCATGAAACCCAATAATGCACTTCCAGACATAGCTTATTAATGGCACATACATGGAAAACAGCTTCTGGGGACTGTTTTTCCCTGTGAACACAGATTAGCTGAACAAAACGCATACAGATAATTCAAAGGTGTTGTCACAAATGTATAATTAAAAAAGCTGACCATTCAGATGTTTATATACCACCAGTGGACATGCTGGAGACTGGTGTATGTGAGTGATGGTCACTAAACCTCCTACCATCAGTTTCCTTTCAGTAGTGAGGACCCAAGGCCATAAGGTCTTTGGTTCCATGGAGCTCCTCACAGCTAGTGATGAAACCTGTGCATCATGAGATTAGTCAGCACCTACAGAGTTCTACCTACTAGTTTCAATAGCCTAAAGCTACTTGAAATTGGAGTAATTATCTGTAATGAGATACTGTTCTTCTCAAAGTAATTATGGTATATCATACCACTTCATGAAAGTTTTGACAAATGTCTCCCATAGTGTTAGTAAATTCCCAGCCTACTGGATTTATGCACTGCTGGAAACTTGTGTGTAGTTTTACATTTTTTTCTTCTATAATTATGATAATTACAAATGATTTCCTACTCTATGATTATGAAACTATTTTCCTTTTGATTTGAAATAAATATGATTAATTGCATCATTCTGAAGAAGTTAGAAAGTTCTGGGGTATCTTCTTGATTTAAGGTATAACTCCTAGAGAGATTTTTCTTTTGTTTGTTTAAATGACTATAAAAATACCTGTAAACTCTTCTTGCTTTGCAGAATAATGTTCAAAAACCATGGTTCATTTTAGTGAGGAGAAGAGAGCTTGAACAAGGACAGAAGGCAATATTCTTCAAGCAGGCACCCTAACCATGGTAAGACAGGCCAATAACTAGGAAAGAGCTGAGGTTTGGATTCAGTCTTGGTTTATTTTTTCCTTTGCTGCATGCAAATAAACATTGCAAAGCAATATTTGAAACATAGCTTGTTCCTGAAACTCAGCTGTGGTGTGTCTTTAAGTCTCTTGTAGACCACTGTTGATTAGGGTCTCTTTTGATCTCGTTAAGTTTCTAGTTACATCTAACAACTGCAGGAAAAAAAAAAACCTTACATTTTTGGTCTCCTAAGAAACATGTTCTCAGGAGTTATCTTCAAAATATGTGAAACACACTGACAGGACTTCAATCCCTCTGCAACCAGTTTCAGCCAAAGCTGTCTTACAAAACACAGCTGGAAAGAAGAGAAACAGCCAGATTAAATCACCTACTAACATGTAACAGGACAGCAGTAATTTCTATGGGAGACAGGAGTCTGAGGTTCTTTTCCTGTGTTTGTCCAGAGGGTCTCATGGCCTCTTCTGCTCTCTTCCTCTTTGGAGCAAGACTAGTTGAATTGGTTGAAAATGGGCCACCTTTTTGGATAGGCTGGGAACTTTGGGGCCAGAAGCTGGGAGGAGAAAGCTGCAGGATAGGATTTCCCACTAACCTGATGGCTATGTCTCTCATACATGGAGACAAAGATTTTGCTCTCTGCCCTTTCCTCATGACCAGAAGAAAAGTGGGAAACAAAAGCATTAGCTGAATCTTAATAAAACATGGGTAATTTATAGAAAGGTAATACAGGTGGTAATATTTAGAAGGTAAATGTCTCTCCTGTGACTTTTGTTTGTCTCACACTAGGATGTATTAGTAACAGAAAAAATAATTTGTAAGTAGAGCAGGAAGTTGAACTACAAAGAGTGAGACTAGAGACAGAATTGAAATAGCTTCAAGGAAGCTATCTACCATTATTAAGGAAAATATTTAAGAGAAAACTTCATAGCCAATAATTAATTTTCCTGAAAACTGAGAGTTTTCATGAGTGAAATAGGTCAGATTAAGCTAGCTTTTGAATAAATTACATTAAAGTTGGATATATATTTTTTTCCTCTTAAAATAATAGTTTCAGGTGGTTGGGAAAATGTTAAATAAGTAACACAATGAGAATAACATTTACATTATGATTACACAACCAGACCAAAGCTGGAAATTATGCAGAGTTTGAGAACTGACTTAATTCTCACAGCAATCAACATAGAATTTAATTTATTAATTACAACTGTTTGCAGCAACTTAAGAAGTCAGAGACACAATGGAGAGTGTGATGAGAGGAGCTGAAAGAAGTGCTTCACAGGATAGGAAGAGGAGATGGAAAAGTGGACAGAGGGAACAGGAGAAAATGCAAGAGGAAAAGCAGGAAAAAGAGGGGCAGGCAGAGATGAGGGGGAAAAGGCCCTAAGTAGGTAAATATAGATTCATGTAGTAGACTGTGTTGGTTCTGCATATGAAAATGTATTAACATTGAGACCTTATGGTATTTACCAGCCATTTCAGAATTGCTGTAGTGCTGTTCAGAATTCTTCTCTATGCCAGGCAGCTATTGCCCAAGGTAAATGACACACTGGGGAGAGATGCAGGGGGAGCCCCATGGATCTGTACCTCCTCTGCAAAGCAGAGAGAAGTGGGAGATGCCCATAAGGGCAATGGAGATGTTTCCCCTGAGAATCCTCTGCTGGGTGACTACAGCTCCCATATGTGGGTGGTAGCCCAACTGCAGTAATGAAGACTGTAAAATATATTGTTACTTTAGAAAAAAAGAGTAAAAATATGCCTTGCTTATTTCATCATCTCAGTGTGCCTCAAAACTCCTGAGCTAGATGCTTGAAGCCTTTATTGATTCTGCAAAAGAAGTGAACTTGCCACACTGATATGCAGACAGCTGCAAGCAGGTGGGTGTTTTGCTGTTTTCATAATACATAAAATGGTCTAGAGAGCTAGACATCTTGCTCAGCATTTCTGATGGTTTCAGATGAGTACAAAACTGACTGCTCAGCCTATTACTAAATCAGAAAAGTGTGCTTATTTTGCTTGTGCAGTATGGACTACATATGCACAGATTTTTTTTTTCTGTCCTCCTTGTCCACAAAGCTAGGTAGCCACCTAGCCACATATATGGACAGTGAAGCTTTAAAGGGTGCAGCTCTGGTAGCATATTCACAGAGCTAGGACAACTATTCATATGCGTGAACATGGATGCCTCCAAATTGTGAAATACAAGCAGAAAGGACTAAAATTAATGCCTTATGCCATCATAATACTCTACTGAGCTGCAGAAACTGTCTTACAGGACCTAACAGTGGAAGAGCCTTCATTTTGCTCTGTCAAAGAAGCTCAGCTTTGACACTGAAGAGCTACAACCTGGGTTCTATGCATGTGGGTTCTTCATCCTCAGCAATTCTTTGGCCCCTGGCATTTCTGCTGCTGTGTTAACCATAACAGGATTCAGAGTGACAGAAACTGATTAAAACCAACCTTTGTCACATATGGTACCAACAGCCTACAGTCATCTGAAAATGAATTTCCATCACTATGCAAATGTATCATTTTGAGACTAACTTCCAAGAGCTGAAAAATACATTCCTTTATCAAAGCCCTGAGCAACTGCCTCTCCACTAAATTAGAGTTTTCTTCCACTGTAGAGTGTCTTGGTCTATGGTACTAGATATATATCCAGCCTATACTTGTGACTCAGAGAGAGAGAGATTTAACCATAAGAAAGGGTTGTGGAGTGCTGAAATGAGTGCCTATCTGAGAAACACTTGAACTTTTTTCTTCAAGCATGTAGACTAAGAGCAACTCTGCTCCATTTCCATGTATAGCACAATGAAGAAAATTTGTACTCAAGTGAAACAGAATTTGGTCACAGATTTTGTGGAGTAATCGGCCTGAAATACTTAGATTTTGCTCTAATTGTGGAGGATTTCAACAAGAGGTACAACACATTAATAAATTATATTGCTTCTGTAGTTAGCACTACTGAGGTGGCTGTGCCACCTGTGTCTCTGTGATTTTGGTATCTCATTCAGTTATGAAAAGCAAAAGGGGATCACACACTGAAAAATACCTGAGGCATCCAACTGAATTTCTCTGGTTTTTGATGATCTTAACATTGCAAATGCCAGGGATATTTTCCTCAAGTGAAAGCATTTAGGGCACTTACAAAGGTCACATTTTGGGTTAGCCTTTTTTTTAAGTAACCTCAGGGTCTTCCATCTATATTAAGCATTGGAGGTAGGAGTCTCGGTTTTATTCCTTTTCCCTTTCCATTTGTTCAGTGCAGACCTCTCTGCTGTCTCAGCCCTTCAGGACATCTCCAAATAAATTTGTTAGGGCAAGGAGGGATTTTGCTGAAATTGAGTTTTGGGGCATTTCTGAGGTGCTCTAGGCTATTAAACCAAGAGAGTAATTTAAGCAGTCACATCCTTAAGCAGTCATATTCTTGTTCTAAGGGCATGCTTCCCACTGAATTATTTTAAGCTATCATACCTTTACATTGCTTTTGCCATCATATTAATTTGACAGATTTTTCAGGAACTTTCCCCCAAGATTCTTCCTTCAAAATGTTTGATGCTTCCAATGACTCAGATGAGATTTAAAGCACCAGGCCCAATTTTAGCAGCAGAGTTTCAGTATTGGATGACATGTAGCTGTGTGCTTTACTATTTCTATCCAGGATACCAACAGAAATGTTTAGAGCTGGTGTTTTTATAACAGCAAGTCACATGTTCTGTGCTCAAGAATGGAAGCAAGAGGGGGTGCAAAGGATAAGGAGATGGTTTGGGGGGACTGTGCAGACTATGTAGGGGAGGAAGAGGCAGACTTACTGTCCCCTGCAGCCCTGCGTGTCCTGCTGTAATTGCCCATGGAGCAATCTGGTTCTAGAATCACACATGAAATTTGCTTAATGACTGTTATATGGAGCAGCTGAGGAAGGAGTTAACAAGCTGCTGATAAGCCATAGGTTTGATTCAGGGCCCAATTCTTGAGTTCACTGTCTTATCATCTTTTATGTAGTAGTCAGCCAGGATGCCCAGGAAATCAAATAATACAGTGATAAAAATATTACTGGCATTTATGAGCTTTCTTTCTAGTGTCAAAGGCTTTAACTAGCCCAGCAACAAGCATTGCTTTTTATACTACATGTTCCAAAGCCTGAACTTTTACTCTAGCTCTGAATTTAAGCTACAGACACTCCATGTAAATGACTAGGATTAAGGGCTCAGTCTTAATCTTCTGGCTTTTTTTTTAATATCTTTCCAGAATGTGCAGAATCATTTAGTAAACTGGAAGGCTGATGTTTTCTATTTTACAATCCCTAACCTTAACTGCATTTTTGGCCTTAACATTATTACCCTCAGGATGTCAAAGCTTATTTTAAAACATAATATAATGCTTAATCCAAATTTGTCCTTTTCCTGATTTTTGGATCTTTCTGGGATTCTTAAATAGCTGAAATATAACCACAGTCCTAACTATAATGTGTTTCCTTGGGTAAAGATATTCTACCAGAAGACAGTGGCAATAACTGAGAATTATTTTGTCTCTAGAAACTCTGAAGAATCTTGAAGTAAAATAGGTTTTTGTGTATTTAGATTTTTGCAATATTAAATAAGTTACCAGTCATAATCCCTACCCTATCATAGCCAGAGGATCACTAAAATGAAAATACAGTAAAAGTCCTTATCAGAATGAGCTCTTCTTACACGGTAGGCTGGGAACAATCCAAGAATAAAATAGGGGGTTTAGACTTTAGATTTCTTAACTGTAACCCATAGATATAAACATAGTCTAGTTGTGGACAATGCACAAGTATTGATGAAAAAAGAGAACATTAGGCCTTAGGTCTGATATATTAGATATTGAACATTAATTTTATATTGACATATCTTCTCTTAGGTCCATAATCTGCTACCCTTTTGACAATACCTTTTTATTTAAAAAGATACTGGTTAATACAATCCTGACTTCTAAAAATTTTCGTATGATAGCACATCAGGCAATATTTTCCTGTTCAGACTGAGAAAGAGATGAAATCATGAGGTTTATATTCTCTTTGATTGAAGATTCCAGTCTTAGAAATGAACTTGAAGATTATGTGCTCTCTGCCATAGAAAGTAATTTGTCTTTTTTGTAGAGCACTTGATGGCAGAACTGGTAGTTCCAGTTAGGCAGACACAGAGAAGTCTGATTTCAAATATATGATGCCATAAATCTAGTCTGAGAGAATACCATGCTGACCACCTAGCCATTTGTCTATTCTGTTTTTCAAAGCATTTTCCAAACCCTTTAAAAGCTGCAGGTGGTGTTTTGTTGCTATGCCTTATGTCTTCTTCTAAACTAAGAATTAGAAATGATGAGGTTGGGAGGACCCTCTAGATATTGCCTAGCTCAACCCCCCTGATCAATCACTGTCATTAAGACCAGGTCACCCAAGACCACATCAAGTCAGCTTTTGAGAATCTCCACAGGTATCAATGGATATGAATGCCTGAGGATACTTTACATATTGTACCCACTCCAGGGAAGTTTATGCCAAGTATTATGCTGTTACACAGAGTCTCTGGCTTGTGGGATGTGTGCTCTATTAATCAGAGGAAATGCAAACATCCCTTTCAGACAAAAACCTTATTTTGGACTCTCTCCACCAGATCCTCCTGCATCCAAGCGACATTATTTTTTCTTCAGGGGCATCTGCAGTCTCTGTCAGCTTCAGGCATGGCTCCAGCAAGTTACTGTAAGTGGTGTTTGCTCCCAATGTAGTCTGATCCACAGGACACCTTCAAACCTGAGGCTGCCACTGTCTGCCTGTCTGCTTCCTGTCTAGCAGGAAGGATGTTACGAGGGCTGAAGCTACAGCAACCTTCCTTCTTAGTTCTCTTCCCAAGAAACCTTTCTCATCCTCCATTTTTGAGGTTCTTCCCCTCAAACAGTCACAAAGACTCATGATTCGCCCTTGCCTCATCTCCTTGTCCTCCTGGTGCAGACTGTGGGAAGGACAAAAGAGGATCAGAGAGTTTTGTGGGCAGCCTGAACCCAGGATGAATTCAGGAAGACTAAGAAGAAATACAGATGCCAGAGTAGCTGCATAGATTGTTTGAGCAGTGGGAGGCAGGGAGATTCGCTTTTTCCCAAAAAAGTTTTGCCAAACCCATTCCATATATTTTTCCTGCCCACCTTCCAGCTGCTGCCCTAGCTGGGTGCCTGAGTCCCGACAAAGGCAACAAAGGGCAGCTGGGAGATCAACAAGGTGGTGTCCTGATGGTGCAGCTTCTGCCAGGAGCTAAGCAGAACTTAAAGAGCATAAAGCCTGGAGCAAAAGCTTCCTGTTCCTTGACTTAGTTATTCAAGTAAGAGAAAAGGGAAGGAAAAGAGGCAAGATGTCCCTGCCTCATTTTCAATGCCATTTATGTTATGAAACTGTACATACCCAAAACACTGTATAAACTGGACATCTTTGAGATAAACCATTATAAAGTCTCATCTTTCTTCATAAAAATCTTTCTAAATGATGCAATCAAATTTTCCTGTCAAGAGATATTGACAGATCTAAATAGTAAATTGCATCTCTAGGGACAGCCTCTCTGATCAAAAAGCTTCAGCTTTGGCTGTTCCAGAATATTCTCATTCCCACTGGGAGCCCTGACTGACAGCACATCCCCCAACACCATAGTCATCATAACCTCTTCTGCTGCCTTGGGACAGGTGGCAGGCTTTAGGGAGGCCTTCCCAAGAAACTGAACAAGATTTGCAGTTATGAAACAGAGTAATGAAAAATCACAAAATAATACAAGACTCCAAATCTACAAAGTCTTTGGGGAAGTTGTTGCTGTCTTTATTTTTGGTGATTATAAATGGCCTAGAGTTGCTCTCTACAAAGCTAACGATTCAGGTTACTTAAATGTCTGGGTTTATCCATTGTGCTAAAATGTCTGTGACTAAAAATTAAAGATATGTTCTCAAGGTTGGTAGATTCAAAGTATGACGTATTTTCTGTGTTGAATGCACTTCAAAGTCCTTATAATATGACATGCTGATTGATTTTTATCAAGAAAAATCAATTCTTTATTTCACCAGCCCTTCTGAAAAGCAAGCAGTGTGTGTAATGAGAGGGGAACTGTTTTACTGTAATTTATTTCCAGTCTTCCACATGCTTATCAGAGAAAAATAGCAAAACCATGAGCTACTATAAAGTTCTGGGAAAGTAGAGACCTTGTTCTCTTTCTTTTTTCTTAGTTTTTGAAAAGAATCCATCTGCATTCATCAACTTCCTTACACTGAGCAAAGAGGATATTTGAGGATTTTTTGTTTGATGGTGTGCACTAGGGGGTTTTTTGTTGTTTTCAAATATCATATGCAAAACAGATTTCCAGTGCTTCTGACCTCTTGCAATATCTAACTTCTGCACATCAGATGACTGCCTGGCACCTTGAGCAATCAAGTCTGTAGCAATTTATAGCAATCTCCCACAGTGAATTAAATCACAACCAAAGTTTTCATTAAATTAATTTAAGAAAATGCTGAAGCCCTTCCATTTCTTTTTGGAGAGGAAAATATACATAGTTCTGCAGGTCAGATCAAGGCTTTAAACAGTATTTTTGTTGGTTTTTAAGCCTTCAGAAATGAGACAAAGAGAACTCAGGTTGTTCTTAACTTGGTCTGCTTTTCTCTGTGAAAGTAACTTATCCCTCACAATATTGTGAAGTCAAATGAGAAGGCTCCTAACCAAGGTATTGGACTAGGGCCAGTAGCCTTTTAGCAACATGTCTTACCATGATCAACTGGGAACATGGCACTGGTGCTCCTGGAAACTAGATATGCATGTTTTCTACCTGAATTCATCACCATCCACATTGAGTTTGTCTCTCTCTTCTGATTTTTTTTAGTGTCTTTCCCAATTTAAGTTTTCTGCTCTTTCTGTGAAAAAAAATCTGATGGATCTGTGTCCTAGAAATAGCTACACACACTTCACTGAACTTTATACTTACTTGCTTGATGTACATAAGTGAAAGTTGTAGCCTCATTTCTAGAAACCTTTAGTGTCCTGAACAAAACAGATGCAAATGAACAGATCTAGCTAGAAATCTTATATTACTAACTCTATTTCCTTAACAACACATAGAGGTGTATCCACAAGAGCTACAGATCTGTTTGCCTTTCTGTGTGGGGAAGAGAAAGGAGCTCCTTTCCAGGGAGGTACCTGGTATTCTCAGGGTTTCCCTGTTCTTTGACAAAGTGGATGGAACAGAGAGATAAACTTCATGTGGCTGTAGATAGCACCTGAGAGTTATGATTTTTGAACCGCTGCTAGAATCTCACCTTCTCACCCATTAATGAGGCAGTAAATTGGTTTGAAGCCAGTTCTTACCACTAGATGTTTCCCATTCACTCTGAACAGTAGCAAACCAGAGTCTCAGTGCACTGGTGGACAACAGCTTACAAGACTTTAGAAATATGGATCTAAGGAACAAATTCCTCTGTTCTGTTATTCCACTGCAGTTGGTGATTGTTATAAGCACAAGGTGTTTGATCTTTGATTCCAACAGAAGCTGTGCCTGGGCATGAGGATTTATCGAGAAACTACTACACTCCCTCAGCCTGCTGATTCCCTGCTGATTGATAAGTACTTTTTGAAAGCTATCACTTTCCCAATTTGTCATGCATGTAACAAGTGCTATGCAATTATTGCAGAATTTTAATATTTTAACTAGTGAGACATGTACTGCTAAATGAAAAAAACCCAACATTGATAATGCTTCTTTCTTCTTTTGCAGTACCTTTAATCAGCTAGTATTTCTAGACCTGTTGACTGCCACTGGAATATTTCAGGCAGGACAGTGTGTTAGAGAGTGTTCATAATTGTGTATACAAATTACTGCTTGAGACTTCTCTAAGCATGTGAATGCTGCTGTCATGGAAGTCAATGAAATCACTAAGATAAACCAGCAAGTTCAGAATGGTAGGGCATGTTTTCAAGTGGAAAAGAATTGTGGGGTTTTTGTTTATTACACTGCAAACCAGTTCTGAATTTGCTGCTTTCAGATTTATATGCAATTGTTCATTGTGTGTAGATTGAAATTAATTGTTTAAGTTCCACACTGGAACATGTATTGCAAAGGCCTTTGCCTACTCTTTCTCTTGTGCAAGTATTTAGAAACCTGACCACAGTTTTGGAGCATCTGATGCTTCTGTTTAAGCTTCCTAATTTATTCCTTTTCCCTGCCCTTTTAGAATGTACATAAGCCCATCAACAAATACCAAGTTATATAACCATATAACTGAAATTATATTTTCCCCTGAATCTTGCCATCTCCATAGAGCTAACAACAGCTGACAGCATGATTAGTAGGTTATGCACAGTTTTGATTAACACAAGTATAACAGACAAGTCAAGAGCAATCTGGAAATGTTTGTTGTTAAAGATAATTGGGAAGATAAATTTGAGCATGACTAGAGAGAACATATGATTATCAAAAGTATGTTTTATGTATTCAGTTTTAAGTTATTCATTCCACATACTATTCTAAAACTAATCACAAACAAACATTGCCTGAATTGGAGCTGCCCAAATGACCTATGACTCCAGAGTATTTATAACATGGTTCACCCTTTAAATGGGAAAATATCATTCAAAATGTCAAGTGAATGGGAAGCTGAAAGCTGAAAATGTTTAATGTGCTGGTAGCATTAATTTCTAATGTTTTCTCATTATTGTCAGATCTGTTCAAGCTTTCAGCAATACCATTTTGGTTTTCTCCCCTCCTTGTTCATCCTTTTTTAGGCTTCCAGGGCATTTTTAGTTGTTGCAGGCGAGAGTGGTTCAGATCCCTTCTTTTTCTATAATGTTTTACTTGGCTCACAAAGCTCAGCAGCAATTTCAGTGCATTGCTTCTGAGTGCACTGTTAATCCTTAGAGTATTATCTTGGCTGGGATGCTACAGGGCAGGATGAAGAGTTCCTGCTCAGTCCTGAGTTTTACAAAATTCAGAGTCCTTCTTCTGTGGTCTTTCACATCTCTGATCTGCCAATATATATCTCTAATCAGCTTCCTCCTTCACGCGCAAAGGACATCAGTAAGTTCTCATTAAGGCTATTTTCAGGCCAATGTCTTTCCCTCATAAATATTGTTACCATCTATTTCACAAATATGCAAACTGTGTTACAGACTGACTTGACAGAAATGGTAAACAGCAAGCACATTGCCAAGCCAGTCACAAAATGCTGAGCCAAAATGTTGCAAAAATGAAAAGCCTAGCCCTGATTTAACCTTTGCTCCAATTAGAGCAAGGCATTAATCTAGACAATCGACTTATTTTCATTACTAATTTCATTATCGTCGATTCTATGGACCTTTACTTTGGCAGGTAGTAAACACAAGCACCATGTACCTGGGGGCTTTCAGCTTATTTGGCTGTACAACAATCTCTGGTCACTTCAGAGGCACAATCATGCATATAGCAAAACAAATAGTCAAGGCTTCATTTAAGATTCTGGACTAGGTTTAGAGTATTGGCATGCATAACTTTTGTGGGCTCATGTAGACACTCCATCTGAGGGAGTGACGGTTTGGAGTTTTTTTACTTCGTGGCTGAAATGAGTTATTTTTTAACTTGGTTTATCTTTTGAACTGCATATTCCTCTTCAAATTCGTCTACAACATAAAAAAATATATACTTGGGAAAATTTCTTGTCCTCAAATTAAAACAACTCACAAAAACAACCAGCATTTGGACGAATACAACAATTATTGTCACCAAACTCAGAACAAAAAAGAAAGCATATTTATATTTTGTGACTTGTTAGTATTCTTCTTTTGATTTCCTTTTTCGTTTATTTTGATTGATATATGTTATTGTTTGAGGGTTAAGGTTAGATTGACCACCACTCAGCAACGGACACTCCCTACTACTCCCCTCTCCTCCCCCTGCTTTTGCCACAGGAGGGAAAAGGGAAATGAGAGAGAGAAAAGACTTGTGAATTGGAAAACAAAATGACTATAACTACTTTAACAGTAACAATAGATGTTATATGCAAATATATATATGCAGAGCCAGCACTAAAACCCAACATGATGTGTATGGAATAGAATACTTAGTTGGTCAGTTTAGGGTCACCTGCCTTACATGCTCCTTTTCTGTAGGTGCAGACTTCTACTCTGCACCCCCCCTTCCGGTACGAGTCACAAGGAAAAAAGAAATTCAGCAGTGGCCCTGGTCTACATACCAATCCTCAGCAGTAAACCCAGACTTTAGGCCTAATCACTGCTGGAAGCAGGCACTCTTTCTGAAAAACATACTGCCAGCTTCAGAACTGTAGTCACCAAATGGAGCCTCAGCTGGAAAGCAAGGCCACCGGACAGAATCAGTTCTGCTCCAGCCCAAACCAGGACAATGCAGAATTGCCAGATGTCAGTTTGAAGGAACTAACTTTACATAGTTGGCAAAAATGAAGGGAAAAGACTTATACTGGGGACACATTTTTTGTCCTTGTGTTGTAGGTTGGCTTATCCTTCATTCAAAAATTGGGTTTAGCCAATACTTCTTCAAGCTCATCCTCCAGACCTGCTACTACATGTGGATTTTGGCTTGATGATTCCTTCACTTCTACTGGTGTAAAGCAGGACAGATATCAGGAACACCAATGCAAATTTGAAAGTCTCCAAATGAGACTGAAAGAAAAATTATTCCTGTATTCTTAGCAGTTCATTAGTTTAAACACTGGAGAAAAATCAGGAGATATTTCACAAGCCTATCATTAATACAGATCCTTAGGCTGTTAGTACCTCAGTAAAAAATTTCAGCTGTTTATAGCACCAACATCATTTCATTTGAGAAGAAAGTTCTAATCTCAGTAAATATATTGGTTTATTGTGATGTCTGTTTTCATGTATTTATAGGAACTATAAAATGGAAAATTCTCCTAGAGGTAAACCAGAAAACTAAGAAATGAACCTTTAGAAATCACTAATCAAAATGAAAAACAACTGCAGTGAAGGAGGATGAGTGCAGGTATTTTTTATACCACATCCTTTGACTTATGAAGTGACACTGTAGTTGTATAATTTTTTTCAATACCTTTTAGAGGCACAGCTCAAGTTTTTTGGGGACATAGATCTTCCTTCCCCTCTCACAAAACTGAATAGATACTGGACTGAAATTGCCATCTTTGTGATTGCAACCAGACAG
Source organism: Galbula dea (assembly GCA_013399015.1). Lineage (NCBI taxonomy): Eukaryota > Metazoa > Chordata > Aves > Piciformes > Galbulidae > Galbula > Galbula dea. The sequence goes on from VWZX01001963.1 coordinate 29,676, forward strand.
GATATTTTTAGGGTCATTCAATTGGCCATTTTCTACAGCACGTCAGGCAGGACTCCATGGCATGGAGAGGGTAAGCAGAAAAGACATACTGTCTTGAGCAGAACAGACATTTCCTCTCACATCTCTGTTGCACTGAGTAGCAAATGTGCCTGTGCTCTTTCCAGCAAGCAATGTGTGGCTGAGAGCATGTGTCCTGAGCCAGAAAGGTGACTGACTCCAGGCCAGAGGAGGGGCAGCAGGGACACAAACAACATAAGGGAAGTACAGGTGACGTGAGTGCGCCTCAGTCAGTATTTAATTAGCAAGGAGCTTGTTCTAGGTAGAAGCCTCAAAATAGATAGAATGTCATTTTAATCAATGAAATAGTTAAACAATTAAGTAAAACTATAAATCAGAACCTTTTTTTACTTTCAGTGGGAGGAGCTAACCAGAGATTTTGAAAAACAGGGACACTGGGCATTTTAAAAAATATTCACTTGGTCATCACTTGAATTTGACTGGACTTAAATTTTGTGGCAGTGTTTCCTCCACTATTTATCCAGTCACTATGAGATCTGCTCTTATAATTCCGTGTTTCCTGTAGAAATACTTCATACATAAAAGAGATTTTAATAAAAGAATATCTATACAAGCAATTGCATGAATGCTTAGTAAGTAGAGCTGTCAACAATAAGGCAGTAGTGTGGCTCTCATTTTGTTCTTTCTATCTTTTCATGCTACTGTCTTTTAATATTTACTCTTTACTCATGGTCTCTTTTTCTGGCATTTTTAAATGTGAGTCTGCTATGCATGGTCAGGGCTCCATTTATATTTTGTGTGGCACAGTAATGGGGGGGAGTTAGCAATCTGTTACATGAAAATCCTTTATAACATCCCATTTTAAAGCCTCTCACGTTTGCTAGTACTGTAGTTGTTCACAACCCAGTTTCAGCAGAATCTTCATTGAAACCCAATAAGTCAAACATAATTTAAGTAACTTTCTTAGCTCTCTCCATGGCTTCGATTGCTTTTGTCACTGCAATACTCTTCAAAAATAAAAAAAAAAAGCTTTAATTCCTCAGAACAGCCAAGAGACTTTCTGCTTCCATTGTTTTGGGACCTCAGGGGCGTTTTTCTCCCGTGAAAAGCTAAGTTTGCTGACCGAGTGCTCTGTTTCCCTGTGGGAGGGGCAGCAGCAGCTGGGGGAGGAATGTAGTCCCCCCCCGGGCTATTTAACCAGCCCAGGAGAACCACTTGAAAAGGTCTGTCAAGGAGCAGGGTGAGTCATCTGGGCGCGTCGTTGCTGTCTGTGAGGTGAGTCATATGGGTGTGTTGCTGCTGTCTGTTAGGTTAGTCTCCTGTAACTCTCTGGGAATGGTTGTAACTTGGCTGAGGCCTGGCTGGTGTTAGAAAAATTGTGGGTACCCAGACTGAGGCCCCACACAGACATGTTGGTGTACAGGTCTCTAGCTGTGGAGAGTGCCAGAGCCTGGCAATTGCGGTGGAGGGTAGCAGAGATAACACCTGTGTCAGATGTGAACAGGTGAATGATCTGCTCAGTATAGTGGCTGAGCTGAAGGAGGAGGTGACGAGGTTAAGGACTAGAAGGGAACGTGAAGGGGAGATGGAGTGGTGGAGCCAGGCTGTGCCTGACAGAGAGGCAGCAGGTGAGGGGTGCACAAGAGGTGGGGAATTCCGTTCCCTCTTGCCGCCTGCAAAAAGATGACCCGGGGGGAATGGAGGCAGGTCCCTCCCTGGAGAGGAGCTCCTTCTATGGAGATGTTCAAAACCTATCTGCATGTGCTTCTGTGTGACCTGATCTAGGGAATCCTGCTGTGGCAGGGGGGTTGGACTAGATGATCTTTCGAGGTCCCTTCCAGCTCCTAATATTCTGTGATTCTGTGTGATTCTGTGATATATGAGGAAAACGTGAGCAATAGTGACAAAAGAATAATTCATGGAAAGAGATACTTGGTGGAAGGGAAAACAGGATAAAAGGTACAGCCTACATCAGTGACCGTACTTACTAGTAATTAGGAATTAATACTAATTAGTATTTAGGAATTAGTACTAATTAGTAATTAGGAAATCCAGAAAGTACAAATCTGGCATACATAACTAATATGAAATCTGGGATGAAAACTGTCTGTCTTCAGATACTGCAGATTCTGACTCCTGGTTCTGAGCCTACCACGTGACTAACTTTACATATCCAGGGTATGTTAAAAAAGGCTCATATCTCTAAAAGCAAAAAGGGATGATCTCCATCACTGGATGCAGAGATACTATTAGATTTTGATGGAACAAGCTTTGAGCCAACCAGACAGTCTTCATAGGAATCATAAGTTCTTTGTGTTCCTCTCCTTCTTTGTTGGCGTGAGGCTGAAAGTAGTTTTCTCTGGGCCACTTAATTGCCCTGTCAGTATATGCTTGCAGGCCTGCTAATTCATGAGCCAGGAAGTTTGATTTATTGTGCATGACATACTTACTGCAAGATGGAAGAATGAAGAGGTGCTTTATATCACAGTAGTGTTAAAATTCATATGGCAGGGTTGACACTATTCCTATGAAACTTTTGTCCTCTTTTGCACTGTGTAGATTACCTGCTGTTTATACAGCACAAAAAGTTGCCTGAGAACTGGATTGCAAATAGAATTTTCTTGATAAAATATTTTGTTCCCTTTACGTAAGCTTCATGTAAAATTAACAGCTTTGACAAAATAACACAGACTTCTCTAGTTACAGCAGGATTGTTGTTACTGCTGAAATTTGGGTCAGTGGATATCACATTGTTTATAAAGTAAAAAATTTACAAGTTTTAACAAGTCTGACATCCCACACTATACAGACCACAATTTCCACCAGAAATTGCTGTCTTTCCTAAGGTACATCTGAGAAAGGAACTGCCCCTGTGCTGATGCTAGGAGAAGTTTAGTTTGATCCAATTGGAAGAGCTGTTTTTTAATCCAAATATCCAGGAAACACAGGAGTGTAAACAAAGCTAACCAAAGACGTGAAACACCATATGTGCCAAAGTGAAAAGAGAATAATCACAAAGAGAAATGAGCAGAAGGATAGTTAAAATTTCTTAGGCTGAAGGAATAAAACAAAGAACAGAGGTGATTAAAAGGAAGTAAAGATGTTGACTCCTGAAAACTTATGGATAATAACTTATGCTGCTTTAAGCAAGATGAGCTAAATGTTTTGCCTGCACATCATGGAATTTTGAATAAAGTTGCCAAAGGATAAGAGTTTGAAGAGCTATTCTTAATACTTTGAAATAAAACAAATTATAATTTTAAAAGTTGAATAGTTACTCTTAAGTGCTTATCTGCAGCTTCCCATTTTCCTATCTAATCAGAGAAAGAACGTCTCTTGCAGAAGTAGAGAGGAATGATCTTCCTTGAGAGGCATCTTATTTTAGAAAATATCTCTTATCACAACACTTTTCCTGTTCCTCTACCTTCAGTTTTGAAGATTTTGACTTCCTCCAGTCAATGAAAGAAACTTTACTGCAAGCTCTGGAGAATCTGCAGTCCTGTATCCAACCTATATTTGCAGGAAGCAGAAGGAACTGGGTTTTTTTAGTGTCTTTCTCCTATGAGTATTACATGTGGTATTGCTGGCAGCCAAAGCATGCTTGACCATATTGAAGATTTTGTTTTGATGTTTTTTTTCTAGCTCTCTGCCATAGGAAGGGAAAGCAAAAAACAGTTTCTTATCAGTTCCAAGCTAGTTCCAGTTAGACATGATGATTTATGATTATATCTTCAAGCTGTCCTTCCAGCTTGCTGGTGAAACTTCTTTGTTCACCTGTAATGACATGACCCACATGCTCCCATATTGAACCTATATTCTCAGAAGGGACAAGCATCTAACAGTTTGTATGGTACAATGTAAATTGTACAATGCACTCTTCAAAGCTTAAATCTTATCAATTAGGTTAATTTTCTATTGCTATGACTATAGCAGTATTACTAATTTGGTTTAATTCACCAGCTGGGACAGATGTAGAAACCACAGAAGAGTTCAGAACGGTGCCTTAGCACTTAAATATCATACTATATCAAAGCTGGAGAGAGCCTATTTTGAGAATAAAGTTGAATGCTACAGAGAAAAGCAAACAAATAAGCAAATAAAATAACCCTGTAAGTCTTTTCACGAGCAGCAGAACTAAAGAAACCTCCTTTCAAATAGATTTCTGATCTTAATTCTCACCTGTTTTTTTCCTGCAATAATCTCAACTCAGTGTTTAGCAGCAGGTAAATAAAGAACATAACATCAATGGTCTAGACATGAGAATGATAGCAGATGAGGTCTTTTGTAGGGTTGCTACATATTTCTTCAAATGACTAACTACTTCACATCTTGGTTCAACTCATTCCTCCTTCCTATTCTTGTGTATCATTCCAATCAAGAGTCAAACAATGATTTCTAAGAAATGATCTGTCAATCATTTATAAATAAACTGACCTCTTCCATTTCCATGAGTTGCTTGTCAGTGCAGAAAAAACAGAATGGAAAAGTTCAGGTTTTTCCTACCCTTTGGCAGCATTCAGGGCCAGGGATACACATTGAGGCTTAGTAAGATTCTGAAAAAGATCTTCTCGCTTTGTTTCAATTTTTCTACAAATGAACTAGGAAAAATTGCATAAGAATGCTACTGTGTTTTGTATGTGCTTCTCTCACTCATACCAGTTTAATTCTTCTTTATTCCCCATTGCAGATGACTCTTAATCTGTGTAATTCAGGTATAACTAACCTTTTGGTCTTGAAGTGTCTGGTAGATGCAGATATATGCTCAGTATGAGGCCAGAAGTTATAGACAGTATTTTAGGTGCAGAAGAAGTTGCACATTGTCCTAAAGAATAATAGAATATAATAAAACTTGCTGAAAAAGTCTAATGAAGAAACACCTGGGATGATGAATTGGGATCACAGTATACAGTTGAACAGGTTCCAGGTTATTTCTGGTAACTACCATTTACTGTGTTCAGACACCACAGTTTAACACAACTTATAACCACCATACTTTCATCTAGCAGCAGGCATTCATTGCTTCTGAAAAATCTGATTCTTTCTGCTCATGTAAAAGCCTGTCTCATAAAATATGTATGTACTTTTGCTGGTAACTTGATGCATACAATATCCAGTGCAGGCTTCAGTTCTGAGTGTTCCTCATCTTCCTACATCCTGTACAGGCTGCTTTCCCAATAAGCATGGTTGTCCGAGACAATGACTGCAAGACTCACTCAGAAATAAATACATCACTGAGCTGAAAAGCAGGAGAAAATATAGCTAAGTCAAGTTCTTCAGCCAGAAGGACTCCAATTGTACTCTCCAGAAGTGACTTTAGAGGTGAACAATGCTACACATTAGAAATAAAACTTGGAGTTCACACAGAAGAATATCAGTTACAAAACATTTTTCCTAAAAAGGACAAAAAGTTTCCCATTGTTATCATAAAAAACCAGAGCTGGTTTGGAGAACAAGAGCTGTGGACACAGTAATGCAATAATCTTTCTTTACACCAGATAAGGACTTGACTCCTGTTTTCTTAAGGTGTTTTAAATATTCAGAAATCACTTTTTTCCACTGGAAAGGCTCAGCCTTTCCTGTGGCCAGAATGTCACAAGTGCTTTATAGCTCACAGTTATTGTTACAGTTTAAGCCCCATCAGGATTAGAAGGAAAATGGAACGTGCTATAGAAACTGCAGTGCAACACCTCTGAAGCCAAAACTCAACTATTTCACAGTTGGGATGCACAGCTGGCAGATGCACAAAACTGACTCAATGCCACAGTTACATTGCTGGTGACCAGTGTGCCTTAATTTTTTTTCCCAGATGCTGTTTTTCCTTTTTCAACTGCTTTTACAGAACTGTCAGTTCATGGAACCCTAACTGCTACATTTCCACTGTGTCCTCACAGACAGATAATGTCATAGCACATTGCACATTCCTCTGATGTGTGGACATGAGAGCCCTCCAAATCTAGAATATATTTCTCAGATATAGCCAGCTACATATAGTAGACTCTAGAGATGATCTGTTTATAGGAGAGGAAACAGTAAATGAGAAAAGAAAAAAAAAGTTAGTCACAGTACTAAGTTATATCTGAAAACATTTTTTGCTTTCTGAAGTCTTATAGTACATCTAAAGCAAAAGGAAGAAGTTACAAATACCAAGACTTTTTTTTTGTAAAAGCATTTGACTTTGGTTAGTCAAGTAGCCCTTTGACCTTTCTCTTTGGAGTGGGAAGCTGTTCTTTCTTCATGTTTCTTGTGTTGGTGGCAAGTGTAGGAATTCATCTTTCCAGGTAGCAATTTACTTTTAATTGAAAACATCTTTTGGGATACTTAGTTAGCTTTTGGTTTTCTTGTGTTTGCAAACTAATTTCCTTCAAATTTCAAGCACTTTTTTATTGCATAGGAGAAAATTCATATAAATTGTTTGATTTGATGGGAGTTTAGAGGAGTGAATAATTACAGGAGTGACACGTTCTACAGGCAGAGATAAATCCTAATGCAAATCCTAACTCTATATTCACACAGAGTCTCTCCCAAATTCTAAGTTAAATCTTCATTGCAGGATTACTTTTTTTTTTTTTTTAACATCTCCTTTATTTGAAGAAGCCCTTCCTATTGTCCTTGACCTCCCTTGCAAGGTTTAATTCCAGAGAGGCATTAGCTTTCCTAGTTGGCCCCATACATCCTCTGACAATAGTCTTGTACTCCTCCTATGTGGCCAATCCCTCCTTCCATGATCTATAGACTTCTTCCACTTGAGTTTGCCCAGCAGTTCCCTACTTAACCATGTGGGTCTCCTGGCTCCCTTTCTCAGTTTTCTATATGTTGGGATGCTCTGATCTTGAGCTTGGAAGAAGTGGTCCTTGAATGTTAACCAACTATCTTGGGCCCCTTTATCTTCTAGTACCCTGTCTCATGAAATTCCCCCTAGCAATTTCTTGAAAAGTTCAAAGCTGACCCTACTGAAGTCCAGGATTGTGATCCTACTAGGTATCCTGTTCCCACTGCACAAGATCCTGAACTCTACCATCTCATGATCACTGCAGCCAAGGTTGCCCTCAACCTCTACCTCTCCAACCAGTCCCTCCTTGTTAGTGAGTATCAGGTGCAACAGAGTTCCTCTCGTAGTTGGCTCATCCACCATTTGCATCAAGAAGTTATCCTCAATGCACTGGAGAAACTTCTTGTACTGTGAATGGCTGCCTGAGTAGGCCTTCCAGCAAATACCTGGGTAGTTGAAATCCCCCCTAAGAAGCAGGGCCTGAACCCCTTCCATTTCACGCTTTCTAGCTCACCTCATCTAAATGATTCTAGATGCCTATCTGTAATACTAATCCCAAAGGACTTAATCAGGTTACAGAAAAGAAATACACATTTGGGGGCCACATCAGAAGAAAGACCAGTATGGGAACATCAGACAGCACTGTGAGGAATGGCATCTATCAAGTGACTGACTAGCGTAGGGCACACATGAAAAGCTTTAAGGTAGACTTAACTGCAGCATCAGCCAGAAAATCATTCTGTTTTGTAGAGCAAAATAAGTTAATTTTCTTGTTATCTGCTCTCTTAATTATTCCAATTCATTGAGTAAACTCCACATTTAAGGATCTTGTAGCGTTTAGTAGGAGTATATTCAGTGAAATGCTGCACAGATACCAGATTCAGCCTGGGGGAAGCATAGCTACTGTAGCATGAGAGTTCCACCAGGGCTCGTTATTTTCTTACCAGTTTAATTTAGCCTGGGCACTAAGCTACTCTGCTTTGACTCATCTGGTTTTAGCTCCATGACTAACTTGGCTGTCTTTCAGTATTACTATACTGCAGTGTGCAATCAGATGCTGAGTCCTTCTGCAATTCTGCTGTTTAATATGATGTGCATACAGAGTACTCCATGTTTTCCTACCCCCCCAACTTCTCCCCACCCCATACAAAAATGGCTCTGGGTTTCTCTTCATGCATATCCACCTTCTCCATTTGGCTTCATCTGCTAGACTCTGCATGGCTAGAGCTGTGCTTACTTTGTGTACAAAGCAGACTGTCCTGGCTTGAAAAACATTACAGGTCATTCCCAGGCATTGAATAAGGAAGCCATGAGGAGGCAGTATGGGATGAATGGAATAGGTGGAAATACTTCAAGTGGGCAGATGTCAGACAAAGAATAATTTAACTGCTTCAAATTATCTACCATTGTAGCTGATTTCTACACACTGAACATACTGGGACCCTTAGGAAACTGGCCCCATTAAACTAAAATCTAGCCTTTGTCAATATCCTCTCAGTAAGGCAATGCATCTCTTTTTCCTTGACTCATTCTATTTTACATGAACCCCTGTCTTTACAGAACTCCATTCTAATTCTTGCGTGGTCAACCCTGAAACAAGACTAGTGTTGACAGCACTCAAATCTCCTTGGCACATCATTCAGAACACTTGGATAACATAGATTCAAAAAGTAGAAAGGTTTTGCAACCAGCCTGTGTGGAAGCAATCTTTAACTAAATAAAATATTAGCTGCTGGGGATTGTCCGTATTATTTGAAATCTCTTGCTAAATAGCAGTCTTTTGTGCTTTTGTTTGTTTTGCTAAGCCCTTCAGCCTAGCTGTTACAGTTTTCACTCTGACTATAAGGCTGAGAGAATTTCTTTTGATCTGTTGCAAAAAAGCTAATCTTGAAATGAAAAAAAAAATCTGTTTTTTGTTTTGGTTTTTTTTTTCTGGAGCATGGAGAAAACATCTGATAAAAGCTTTAACTTATTCCTTTGCGTGTCAGTAAAATCAGCAGTAGGAAATTTCTGCTCACATAGCTGGAGCACGTCTATTCTGATAACTTCATCCAAGGCACTAGTTATGTAACTTTGAGTTTTCCTTAGATAGTTGGAGGAAATAGTTACAAAAATCCCTAGAAATTACTTCTTCGCTGTAAAGTTCTGAAGAACTTAGTTTAAATTCCGTTTACCTCATTTCAGAGGCCACCTTCTGAGCTGTTGGCCCTTTACATTTCCTTTCAGTTCAGAAGAAAAGTGAAGACAAATATAGAAAATGTAATAGCACTGCAGATGCCAGGGTGGTGGCCAAACAATCTCTAACAATTGTTACTAGGGCTGAGCTGATCTTCAGTCAAATCACATTACCAGACAGTATGTGTGTCTTAAATTCTTCACAATACCCTGACTGTAGCTCAAATGCATAACCTTATACCATCTTTACCAGGAGCTAAGATAACACTTTTCATCCTGCAGCAGGCTCAGTATAAAGATGAGTGCATGTCTGTGACTGTAGAGGTGACTTGTTACAGCCACTCAGTCACTCTGTGGTCATTTGTCTGTATCAAATGGCTTATCTACAAAGCAATTTTTTTGTGGAGCAGGTGTCTCTCATTCTTTCTCTTAATACAATTTTGCAAATATATACTATATATTTAATCTATTTTTCAATTAACTTATGTTAAATTAATATAGATTAGATTAATTAGACTAGATCAGTCTAATTTTTAAAAGAGTTGTTTTATTCTAGGATAAAAACATTGAAACACAGAAAGACAATCAGCCTTCAAGTGCTGCTGAGAGAAGGACTGTGATCACTGTTCATCTTTTATTGCTGTTCTGTAAAATAAAGGCATGTATAGTCAGTTTTCCCAGTTTATGTTAGTGAGAAAAATCTGTTCTCCTTACACCTTACAGGAATTTTTCTGTACAGAAAAATATGAACATAGGATTCACACTTGTTAGGCTGATAGGGCTCATAGCATAGTAAGGATTTTGTCTGGGAGTCTAGCTTTAAAATTAAAGGTATTGTTCTCATGGAACTGTTTCTGCAGAAGAAACATGAAGCTACTGTAACTCACACATATAGTGCATATATGACTTTATGTCCTTCTTGTTAGCTACATAAGAATTTTTGAAGTACAGTCAGCACAAGAAATGGTTACAGGGATCTTTCTGCACAGCTTGCCTTGCAAATGTGAACTACATGCTAGTGGCTTTTTTTGTATGATGGAGCACTTCACAGAATCACAGAACACTTACAGCTGTTTTTTGTGGTACGTAAGGCAGACTCCTTTGTCATTCAGGGAAAAGGGAGAGTTGAGTTGTGCCATATCCTGGTACATTTTTCCAAAGGAAGTATTAGACATAGGACAAGGATTTAATGTTTTCTGAAGAGCAAAGGTTGCTCAAACTGATAAAGGAGGAGTAGAAAACACTCTGCAAATGCAGAAATTCAGATATGTTCTTTCTTCATGCCATTCCTCATGATCAGTCATATGCCTTCAGTGGAATTTAATAGCAGTATTCTTTCCTGAGAGCTGCTTTTGTGCTGGAACAATACAGTTCTTGGTAATTTGCTGTCATGACAGTAGTAGGGCTATTACAAATTAAGCTCCCGTAAGGTCTCCATGCCTCTGTCTAGAGGCATGGAGAAGGAAAGGTGCCAGGAAATTATACATTAAATTTATGAGAAAATATTACTTTTCTTTCAAACCATTAGCAAAGTAAGGTTTGATGTTGTTCCAGCTAAAATCTGTGGGAGTTTTGCCACTGATATCGATAGACACAGATTCAAGTACAGCTTGCCATGGATATAAGTATGCAAAACCAAGAGATGTGAGCAGCAAAAAAAGCCCTGCAGTCCCTCATGAAAAATCCTTTCTTGGCTTTTGAATGCTTTTTCTGTTGTTGCTTCTTTCCTACATGAAAAAGAGTTAGACACCAGAAATATGATATTTGGTAATCTCTAAAGGGTATCACTCTACTTTCAATAAAACAGATTTGGCTGTTTTCCTCACTCAGGGAAGTCATATGGTCCCAGAAAGGCTTTGCTTGCAATTACACTCTGCTATGACAACAATACTATAGCTGAGTGCCAACCCAGATCAACAGTTTCGAAGGACTTGAGACTACATCCTTTGTCTCTCACTTAGAGAAATGCTGTTCAGTCACATAGATAAGTTTGAGGGAGAATTTTTTTCATGCTTAAGATTAGTCTGTAAAAGAAGGAAAATAATCTCAAGGGTCAACAATTATTTCCCATTCTTAGTTAATTATTAAAAAAATGGAACACTTCTTAATGGATGGCACAGCTAACTTCAAGATAGTCATAATCAAGGGTTGTCACAACACTCAGGATATTTATCCTTTACAGCAAGGGATTCATAACCTAGAAAGAGAGAAGCTCTTTTTTATAAAGCTCTTCAGCCATTGATCTGAAAAATGGCCTGTATTGTTACATCCTGTTGCAGAAAGGAAAAGGAAAGCACAGGGATATAAGCAATGTTTTCAAGGTTAAGCCATAAGGGAGTTACTCTGTTACAGTGCCATGGGTGCTGTATCATGTCCCTGCCTTTTCAGGCAGTCACGCACTTGCAGGAATTGAATGCAGCATGCCCAGTTCTGTAGATGTATCCAGGCACCTCTGTGCCTCACCAAACCCATACAAAATCTTGTGAGACTAGGGTACAACAGTAATATGGCTTTGTGTATCTTTGTTTCCATAGCATTGACATTTTAATATGTATGTAACTGCTGTGGTCACTTGAGATGTTTGAAGTTAGTGTACAGATGCAGGGCTAGAGTTCCATTGTTTTTCACTGTAATTTCTTTTTACCATATTCACCTAGAGGAAAAAAAAAAAAGCCCACTATTTTTTTTTAATTCTCTAATTTTAATATTATTGTATTTGTTAATCCCCTGAGTTTCTTTAATACCAGAAATTGATCGTTTCTACTATCTTTCCAAGATGGCAATTGGGAATGGAGGGTAAGCATTTCCTTTGGGTTTAGGTTTAGCTTAAATATAAAAACAAAAGAGAGAGATTCTGTAAACAGCAGAATTACTCATCTTACTGAAGGTAAAAGCTCTCCTGTCAGAACTATTCTGTGGGTGGATCAGACATGTTGGTTCAGCATGCATTGGAAAAAACCAAATAAACATACCAGAAAAATACCCTTTTGGCCCTTGGTTCACAATGTTACAGGATGATACAATGTTAAGCATATAGCACAATGAAAGAAAATCAGGGAAAAAATACTGCATGTTTTCAAAAATGAAGAACTTAAACTGGACGAAGCTGGAGCAGTTACCATCTACAGTTGCCTCTTGCAGTAATCAGACTGCGTTTCAAGACATTTTAAGTCCTTTGAAATATTCAGGGGGAAGAAGATGACACTATTAGGTTTTAAAGCTGTTTTGCTGAAGCAAGAGAAAAGGCACTAAAAATGTTTCCCAAAATCTGATAAAATATTAAAGCTAAGTCCAGATAACTTTTTTCCTTCCCAGTTTCATTTGCATAGTAGCAAGAGAAGGAAAAGATGAGTCATATTCTTTGGTCTGAATGCAGCTGGCACTTCAGAAGAACACCTTTAAAAAGAGGTCTTCTGCAACTTAACACTGATTTGGTTGAGATCCATTAGATCCCACTGGATATCCATACAGCAAAAGAAATGGAAAGATAATGTAAGAAACAACACAATAAGGTTAAACATAATTCGTGGGATTTAAGAAGCATTAGCAAGATACATATTATTTTCCTTCCAAAACACACATGACTTGTTTTAAAGAGAACATGGGCAACTCTTGGCACTGTGCTATTTTCCCTCTGCTGTATCATCTTCTCTTTGAGTCTACACTCAGTCACCAACAATATTACAGAAAAAAAAACAAACCAAACCAAACCAACAAAAGCAAACCAACCAACCAAAAAAAAAACAACACCAAAACCAAAGGAGAGAACAAACCCAGATGGGAATTTTAAGTCATAAGGCATTAATTCTGCAGCATATATAAACTCATAATAGTGAAGAGATGCCTACCATATTGCTGTGATATACTTGCATAAAATAGCTACCTTTCCTTCTTCCCAACATCAGTAGCAAAGTCATGTAAAACAAAGAAATAAGATGTGTTTCATTACACTTAACATTTGCTTCCTTTTTCTAGTTCCATTTTATTATTTCTAGATTATTTTAGTGTGACCTGGTCTAGGGAATCCTGCTGTGGCAGGGGGGTTGGACGAGATGATCTTTCGGGGTCCCTTCCAACTCCTAACATTCTGTAATTCTGTGATTCTTATCAGCTAGTTCTATTTAATTTTTTTTCCACTTCAGTTCTTAATTTCTTCATGTACATTTAAGAAGATAAACTGTATTCTGTTTTAAAAAATATTGCTGTTATCTGCTACCAGCTTACTCTTCTGTTCCTTCCAGCTCTTACCTTCCTGTCTTTTCTTTCCATCTTCTTTATTTCTGCATTATCTGCCTCTGTTTCTTCAGCTTCACCTGTGTCTCACTGTTCTTCAGCCCCATCACAACCCAATCGCTCCCTGAAACACAACACTTGACAAATACCAAGCACCTCAGTGCAAGGCAAGGACATGCTTTTTTCCAGGACTGAACGGAAAAAGTCTTGACATGAACAAGATCTCAGATCAGTGTAAGTACTAGGGTAAAATCTTTTTTGCTGCCTTTTGAGTATGTAGTGTTCTTGGTCATACTGTATTCTGTGCAGGTGCTTGCCCTGGTTAAAGACAACACCACTGTACCTAACAGTAAAAGGTACTAAGTGACCTGAGACAGCCAACAGCAAAGACTTGCTATAAATTTCCTCTCTCCATAAATCTTCAGCTCTTAATTTAACAGACTCAAAAAAACCTCATGTGGACAGCTTATATCTCTGCCAGTGTCCTGCAGGAGCTGCAAATTTCCTTCTATATTGGATGTAATTTAAAATAACTCTGAACCTCAGTAGAAAAAACATAGCTTTCATGTATGAAAGGCTTTTAGAAACCCCATCTGTTTAACCATAGGGACCATTACATGGATTATTAATTACCATTTCATGAAACTGAAAACAATCTACTGAGTTTGGATTCAAGAAGGCTAATTGTCACAACAGTACTAATGTCAGCAAGACAAACTGCAGTACGCATGAGTATTGTGCATCTTTATATTGTGGTGCTAGAGATGACAGTGAAATTATGGACATACTGGCTTTTCAGATGTTTTATCAAGGGCAAAGTCTGATGTTTTACCATTTATTCTTATGGTATATTTTGATATATATTTTTAAAGCTCATCTTTGCTACAGCCTACAAAAAATATATATTTTCTTTGTAAAGAAGTGTCCCTTCAATTTTATGTTATAATTTTTCCAGGAGGTCCTGTTGTGTGCCAAGGACCATATAATTCATTGGAAAACATTACACATATACTCTGCATTGGCAATTACCAACTGTTTCAAGCAATTTCATGGTACTGTGTTACAGCAGTACATACTGTGAGAGTACTCCAATACCTATTTACCTGCAGCAGAATGTTGTAGGATTTGCCAGATGTCCTAAAAGTACCACTAGCACAGACAAAAATAAAACACAGACAAAAATAATAATTATATAACACACACACACACACAAAGTATTCACAAGATTTTTTCAGTGGCTCATGGAGAAAAATACAAATAAGTGATGTTTAATTACAGTTACTCTGGATGAGCTCTAAGTGATTTCTCACCCAGCATCTCTCAGCCATCAGTCTGTCAAGGAGATTTCTCAACTTTTTCCCTGGAAATCTAGTTCTTCTCTAATCCCTTCATCTTTCAGTTTGCCTTTAGGGAAGATCATGGTAGTCTGAGAACCTATTTAACTTTAATATGCAAGCTTCTCTGAGGGGCCCATTGAGATTAAAATTTCTCCAACATGCACGCTATCATGCAGGAGTCTTTTGAGTATAAATTGGTTGAGTTACCTAGGAGCTGAACTTTTTTTTTGACCCAAAAGATTGTCCCCCACACTTAGATTTTCTGACTTGGTTCTGCCTTTGGGCATGGTGGGATAGCATGGTTGCTAACCCAGAACACAAGTGGAACCACATAACCACAACCCTAGAGCTGACATATTCCCACAGTACACTAGCTAATCTCTAGGTCAAAATAGCAAAACTTGAGTCATAGTCATGTCTTAGAGCCATCCCACTGCACTCATACGTGTACAAGCCCTTATCTGTCGCTATTAAACCAAAGCTGCCTCAAGTCACCACTGTAAGCAGTTACTCTTTCAGACTCAGTTTCTGGATTTGTCAGCCCTTGACACTCTATAGTAGTCCCCTGGATGATGTCTCTGGGGCAGGAAGTTCTGGATAAAATTGATTAATTATTCCTCGTGTGTTGCCACATCTGATATCAGTAATAGTGTGTTAACATAACTACTTATAAGTCACAAGTAGAGGTGACAGAGTAGACCAGTAGCTGACCTGAGACTAAGATCTCCTGTCTGCTAACACAACAGCCTTCACATCTTTCACTGTTTAAGTATTGCCTGACAATTAGTAACTGCTGGTGAATGTTGACTCCAGTGGACTATATTAGAATGATATGGGGGAATAATTCCACTATTCCTGTGCTATTTATAGCTTCAGAGATCCTACCTTCTTGGCTCAGTGCAAACTCATGACCTATAAGAGGCAACGCTTACACAATTTTTTGGCAGCAATACTCTTTCTTGAGGATGAGTTGAACTGGAATGGATTAAACAGTGGCATGTGTACAAAAGAAGACTAAATAAAATGAAAAAGGGATTTTGTCAGAAAAGCAAAGCTATTTGCATTCGTTTAGTTGGCAGAAAACCATTGACTTAGAGAATTACTGCAGAGCACTCCATAACAAATTTCAAAGAAACAAGAATTGTTTACATTGTTGAAGTTATTTTAAATTTTAAAGAGTGATTCTTAGCGAAGAAAGCAAAAATGCCAAATCAAGATTGGCAACTGAAATTTAGATTCGTGATGTCAAAACTTAATTTCTTTACTAAGCAAAGATAAGCCTTTTTTTTCTAAAACATTCCCCTTATAGAGTTACATTTTGGATAAAAATTGTTCTTTGACCAGTTCTTATAGATACAAACCAAAACAAATAGAGAAAAAAAAATATTCAAGGGAATAGAGGGGGACAAGCTGGTTTCAGAAACCAACTTGTGAACATAAAGAAAGAAGTGAAAATGGATGCAAGTGACAGAGAGTCTTAGAAGCTGAAAAACTCTCTTCTGAGACAGCTATTTGAAAAAAGACCTTGGAGTGGCAAAGCATTACTGATATTCCCAGAAGATTTTTTTTTTTACATGAGTAATTTTTATAAACTGTGAACTGATTTTACTGGAGCAAAACCATAAGGAGAACAATTCTGAAATTGGTGCCTTGGGAACTACATACATAAATCCTGTTGTTTGCTAACAGGATTGTGAACAGAAATCCCCACATACTGTGTTACAGACTGAGTTCTGAGGGTATTAAAATACCCTGAATGTGTCTCTTTCAAGCTTTTTTTATTTTATTCCCTTTATTTCTCCTCAAAATTCAAGATCTTCATCATCTTTGCAGCTAGGGGGAGCTGGCTTGTAACGAGGTCCTTGCAGGCTACAGTTAGCATGTTGTAGGTAGTTTCTCACACTGTCACATCGGATACAACAGTTACACAGCTTGTTAAATCTGGAACAACCTTAGGAAGTTGGAGAGTTATTCTGGAGCTCCATTGATTCAAGAAAATTAGAAAGATCTATGACTGTCTATTATCAATTTTAAAAGAAAAATCTAGAACAAGGTCAAACCAACATGAGGAAGGAAGCTGACCTGGATCTCCACCTCTGATTCCCCAGAGGAGCAAAGCTGTCCTCCCTTCCCTGGAGCACAGCAACAGGAAGAGGAAGCAAGGGATGTGAAAATGGTTCCTTCCACCAAATGCCCCAGCACTAGGGTGCCTGTGGGTAGGGGTGGCTGCAGCCATACTTGATTGTTGAAACATCTGGTCGCTGTCTGGTAAAGAAAATACAAGCCACTGGTGAATCACTTAGCAATTCTTCAGTGAGCTACCTTGATTTTAAAGAAAATATAAGACAGCTATTATGAGGTCTGAGTGCCATTTGATAAAAGTGTTTAATAAATCAAGAATTGCAACAGAAGGTAAAATTTACCCATCTGCCAAAGGCTAGCACAAAGTCAATGCACCATTTACTTTCTCCAAATAATTTTAAGGGATACCTGCAGTTTCATACTGGTCTTTCCCAAATGGATGAGCCTCAAGATCATTCAAATAGAAAATAATCACCTTAAAAATGAACACTTTAGTAGAGGAAAAGGAGAAGTTTCTTGGCATGGTGCAATAAATAAAAACCCAACCTAGTATTACTGAGATAAATGCCTGTATAGAGTTAGAAAGGCAGGCAGAGTATTGTTACAGCATCCCAGCCAGGAAATTGAACATGCTTGCTTGAAAGATATGCTATACTCCAAGCAGAAACAGCTCTGCATATTTAAACAAGTAAAACGACCTAAGCATGTTAAAATTCTTTTAAATGTAATTTAATATTTCTTCAGTAATTCCAGGGGAAATAAAAGATTTCTTTTAAATTCTCTTTCTAAAAGTCATCTAGCTGTTTCCATGAGGGCTGCTTAAAGAGGAAATAGGCAGAAATAATGCTGGAATGCTTCTGAGTGGCTTTTATTCTTGAACGCTGCTTGTCCTTTGGACAACTTTGACCTTGCTCTTGTCCTGATGTACTCATTTCCAAGAAAGGAAAATGCTACTGCTCTGAAGTAATAACATCTTATATCAATTCAGAACTGGTGAAAAGAATTGCTTCACAAGGTGTCATGTTGACAAAGGATCACAGTGCAGCAAAACCTGATCAAGGCTATGAAGTGTAGCAATAGTGAATAGGCTCTGCTTCCTGACTTGGGATTAAATGCTAATGGCTGATGTCTTCATTATTGTCTTTTTATGTCTATATACATACATAAATATGCATTCATATATTAATATGTATATGTAGAGACATTTTGGGAAGATTTTTGTGCTAGACCCACTTCATCTGCACAGAGTCATCTTTTGACTTAGTTATATTTTGAGAGATTTTTTTTTGTTCTAGTTTGGTTTTATTGACTATATTCAAATCATTATCTTGGACACATCTCTGAAGTTTTTAGAGAAATACCCCAAACCTATAAATAATAGATCTTACACTTGATTCCAAACAGTAACACAGTATTCAACAGTCTTACTTTTTTCTTTAAAATTTAGGAGAAAGCTACTAGGAAACTAACTTTTCAGAAAGCTGTGGCAGTATAGATGGATGGGCATACAGGACTCTTGTGTGACTCCACACAAGGATGTAATTCTAGGCTCCACCACAGAATCAAATCCCCTTTCTGTGTCATGGAGCTGTCACAGCATTGAACTGCATGAAACAGCAGAGGGAGAAAAACAACTAGCTCAGAAGAAATCAGAGTCTCAGAACCAAGTTGTAGCTACATAAATGTTTGATAGCAATTGAAAATGTGAATTGTGAGAGCTGAAAATATTTGTAATAATTTCTAAATGGTGTCCAGACAATTAAAAGAGGGATCTAAGTGGGCTGGGGACAAGATACTAGTGAAGTCAGCAATTTCTAAGATTCACAGTTTAGTTTGAAAAATATTGAGGATCTGTCACAAGAGTAAACACCTGCAAGACAAAATTAAATCTATAAAAGCATGTAAGTCAGACAATCTCCTTTCATCACAAGTCTGCAACTTCTTCTATGTAGCTTAAGCAGTTAGGTGTTGTCACTGTTTAACCCCAGCCAGCAATTAAGCACCACACAGCCACTTGCTGTGTGAACTGAAAAAGAATAAAACCTTATAGGCTGAGACAATAACAGTTTAATAACTAAACAAAAAATAGTATAAAATAAACAATATTAATAATAATTATAGTGAAAAGGAATATAACAAAAAGAGAGATAAATAAAACCCAAGGAAAAGGACAAGCAATGCACAATGCAATTGTTCACTGCCCACTGATCAATGACCAAGAAGCTGTCTGCCCTTCCCCAACCATCTTCCCCCAGTTTACCTACTATGACATTCTATGGTATATGAAATATCCTTTTGCCTAGGTCAGGACAGCTGTCCTGGCTATGCTTCCCCCCAGCATAGCCTGTGCTCCTCCATACTAACAAAACTTGAAGAGTTGGAAATTCCTTAGCAACAAATTAAAAAATCAGTATATTATCAGCATTCATCTCATACTGAATCCAAAACACAGCACTATTCCAGATAGTAAGAAGCAAGCTACTAAGAAGAAAAGAAAATTAGTTCTATCCCAGCTGAAACTAGGATAGGTGTCTGTATTCTTCTTCATTTTGCCTATATTAATTTGCAAATAAAACAAAGGAGAGGAAAATAAAAGATGAAGATGAAATCTAAAATGTATGGGAACATCATAATATTAATTTCTGTTTAGATCTAATAGCTTTACTGTTACAAACTCCACAGGCCAATTATGTCTCATGTGATAAGACTATACAGAGCCACAACAATATGATAATTATTATAAAGCAGTCCATGAATCTTGTTAGACTTAATAGCTCAAACAAAATTGAAACCCACAAGTGCTTATTTGAAATCTATCCAAACATCTTTATCTTTCTTATAAGGGCTGGCATTGCCATCACTGTAAGCTTTATTTTTAGATTTCTGATATTGTCTAGTGCCTTCCCAATTAGAAATACCACCAAACTAGCCCTTTTCACACTGTGTTCTGATATGACTTTTTTTTCATTCTATCTGGTAACAGGAATCTGAAAATGGAAAACAAAAGGTACTTGGTATTTTCTGTCTCCAAAATAAGGTATATATGTGATTCAAGTTAGTTCCTTTGTTTCTGAACCCAGTTTTCTCACTACATCACTGTTTAGACATCTAGTCAACAGAAATCCAGTTTTCAAACTTTTCTTTGTACATTCCCAAATATACACATTTGTATCTGGTGTATATCTGTCACTTGATCATTGGTGCAATAACTGTAAGCACAGTCAAATATTCGGCACATGCACAGGGAACACAGGATCATAGATAAATACATGCAAAAAAGTCTGCTTTAAAACTATTCACAGCTTTAAAATAAAAGGAGTGGCAAATGCCAAGAAGTGTTTGTCATGGCTGGTTGAATATGCCAGAGCCTGATGTTCCATAGTTTGATGCCAACATCCTAGGGAGATAAAGCTTCTCTTTCCATTCTCTGACTACTTTCAGAAACAGGATAGGCAAGAGTCCATAGGTCTGATGGAGTAGGTGTTTAATAGGAGAAGTCACCTTGAAAAAGTCTGTGGAAGAACTCATACACATGGTCTTGTAGCAGGACAAGCTGCTGACAATTTTGTCTACATGTGTCATGCTCAAAGTGTGGTCTCACAGATAATGTTTCAGTACGTGAAATGAAAGCCAGTACAAGACAGTTTAAGGACAGCAACCATTCTGCCAGTGTGAGACCATGGGCAGTGTTATTGCACACAGAACCTAGAAGAAACAACAGGTTTGTTTGTAAAACCATTTTCTGAAAGATTTGCAATGGTGGACCATATATACAGCTCCTGATCTACAAATAAACTGAAGCATCTCTCCTTTTAACATTTTAGAAAACAGTGCAGAAGTGAAATATGATCTGGAGCTCAATCATTCTTGTAGAAGAACAAACTCCAACTAGAAGATCCACTGAATAACACCCTCCCCCCCCCAAAAAAAAACCCAAAACCATAAAACCCCCAAATAACAAAACAAAACCCAAACCAACCAACCAAAACTCACCCAAAACCAAAACCAACAACAAGAAAACCCTAGCCTTTGTGGTGAGAGAAAGGGCTCAGCAGGTAAGCTGTCTGTGAAGTCTAACACATTTTTAAACTATGGACATCTCTCAGCAGAGCTTAGACTTTCAGAGAGATGCTATCAGCAGGCTTCTGGAGCTGCAGTCCCATTTCAACAAGCATAGCTTCACTTGAAACCCTGAGGCTTCACGAAGTGAAATCCTAAGGTAAAAGGAAAGTCCCTTCCCAAATCAGCTGAAGTTTGACTTTGATAATACTTCTTGTCCTGTTGGAATATTATCAAGATGCAGTTTGGATGAAGCAGAATCATTCTCTTCACTCATATTTTGTTCTCACACAGCTGACAGTGACATTAATTAGAAGAGAATTGTTGCTAGATGTAGCTATTAATATACAGTATATTTAAATACTGGTTTCTATCCAAGAGCAGCTTTTGACTCTCTTTAACGGGCACTTCTTGGCATGTATTGCTACAGTACAAGAGATACTATTTGCACATATTAATAATGCACACACATTTCCTTAACAAGAAAAGCTCACATAAAATGAGCTAAATAAAAACATTAACCTTGCAGTAATGTAACAGAGTCATTATTAATTATGATATGCTAATTGAATATTAGCCCTAAATCATGCAGAAATTTGGCCTTTAATATTAGAATAAATTGTTATTTAGTAATACAAATGTACTACATGAAAGAGGGTCATAAACACTAGGAAATGAAAAAGTAGGAAAGCTTTCTTGGGGAAAAATCATACAAATGGTTTGTAGAATGTAAGATAAATATTTTGGTTTTATTTACTGCACAGACAAACTGAGAAGATTTTCTTGCAGAAATACTAGTTACTTTTATTTGGCACCATCTGATATACAGTATGCAAGAAGAAAGCATGTGATTTTAGAAAACTCAGAATTTTATTGAAAAATTCACTTCATGTCATGACACTTTTATAGTATGTATAAATGTGATTATCTTTTGGGATGTAGCATCTCATTTCTTCCTGTTTATAGGGGAACTGAAATGTGAAAAGCAAAAGAATCACACAGGGACAGAACAGGAGTTTTCAATAGAGGTGGAACTTGAATGTAAGAGTTACTGCTGTATTCTTGACTCTCATTTTCCACCAAATAAATATTGTAAAAAAAACTTTTGAACCTTTAGCTGTGCCCCAAACAAACCAAAAATTCTAACCAAATTCTGAAATTCAATTCTGATTTTAATTTGGAATAGGTACATATTGCAAGGTGCTGATGGTTAGAGATTTACAATAATGAAGCAAAGTTTTCTGAGACACTGATGCAGAAAGAAAGAGAATTTTATTTAGCTATAAAATTCCTTCTTCTAGCAGATACTATTATAATTCATTTTATGAGCTAAACATTTTTGTCCTTATGTGAGTAAATAATACAATAAAACATCCTGTTTTCTTTATCATCTGTAAGCTCCTTGCAGAATTTCCTACCTTTGTGGTTCAGCATTCAGAGGCTTCTCATTTTGCCTCAAACTAGACATTCCCAGTGGAAA
This sequence comes from Galbula dea, assembly GCA_013399015.1. Taxonomy (NCBI): domain Eukaryota; kingdom Metazoa; phylum Chordata; class Aves; order Piciformes; family Galbulidae; genus Galbula; species Galbula dea. The sequence goes on from VWZX01001963.1 coordinate 51,829, forward strand.
ATCAATTATGAAGAAACAGTTATGGTGGGGAGAAAAGACTTTACTCCACTTTTGGTAACACTATTCCTGACGTTGCTTCAGAGGTCAATCTTAAATGTTAGAAACAGACTTGCTGAATTAACAGGAATTTTTAGCCTTTGTTTAAAAGCTTCCTTTGGTAAGTTCCACTAAGGACAAGTTACTTGACCTAAATCATGGTTTGGACCATATGTTCAGGGACATTCCACTGAATGTTTTTCTTGTACTGAGCACTCTCATGGAGATTATATATTCAAACAATTGCTTAAAATGGCAGATTTATTTTTATACCCAAACTAAGGATGCCAGTACCTAATTATGTCTGATTTTGATAGAGAGGTACTTGATAAAATGTATTAAGAGATAACTTCTGAGAATGCCAAATACAGAACTAATCAAAGCCTGTGCTGACGTTGCAACACAGAACGATGTGATAGCAGAATGTGTTCAAGCCAAGTCTGTAGAGGGAATATAGTGAGCTAACAGCAGGAAACCGAAATCACACCATATTCACAAGATGTCTTAGCTGTTAAATTAAGGCTTTGTATCCAACATCTCCCATCTGGACATCTGAATTCTAGGCATAAAAGGTTCAAAACGCTTTACATAACACATCGCACATGTTTACCTAGGATTGTCATAGGGCTTTTTCATTCAATAACAATAACAAAAACTCCAGTAACAGCTAGAAATGTTTCATCTGCAGCTGTCTTTAAGACTGTATACTGTTGCAAAAACATCTGTGTTCTTTTCTTTTCAATTTTCTCTACCAGTCAGTTTGTCTTTTCTGTTCCCTTTACTCCTGTCTTCAAACTCATGACTTCCTTCCTTTGTCTCCTTGAACAATTCTTTCAGTATGTTTCTCCTTCTAGTGCCTTAAGGCATGATGTTGAAAAGATTTTACTCCTTATCCTCAAGATTCCCTTTCAGATGGCTGCTGGCAGATGGCTGATCCTGTTTTTCCTCCTCATTTTTGAGAAGGGCAGAAACAATGTAGAATTATTCCCAGCTGTCATTTATGGGTTCCTAGATATTTCTTTTCAATCCAGACCTTAGAAGCAGCTAAAAATATCAAATAGAGTCATCTGACCTCATGGATCACCAAAATACTAGAGTCAGTGATACAAAGCCTTGATTGTATAGAAGTAACAGGAAAATAATTGTCGCTTTTTTGCATCTATAGCTTATACCAGTGTGGCCCAGGAACCAGGCATCATCAGTCAACATTTGAAATTTCTTACTTTTGCATGTGGCCAGTCAATGTGTCTGAATAATCTCAGTAAAGTTCTTCTTGTCTTCTCTTTGCCTTATCTGTACCTTTACTACTAGTCACATTGTCTTGTTCTGCCTTACCTTAAGTAGAAGGTGGCAAAATTTGTGTTTTCCTTTGAGCTCATACAACTCTAGCAGTGGACTTTTATCAAATGTCAGCTTTGGTTCACTTATCTAGTTTTTAAGAGGCTATTTCTTCTTCATCCACAACTGCTGTGTTCAGTGCAGTTTCAGACCAGGCACAGCTTCAGAACCTCCTCTCCAAAGAGAGTGAGGACAACCAGCCAGGTCAGTTCAAAGAAAAAACTCAATCCACCCTTTTTCAAAAAAAAAAAAAAAAGGAAATCAAAATCTTTATACCAAAGCTTTGTTTCAGAAGGCCACATAACTGCAGCTTTATGCTAATCTTTACATCCTTAAAGCATGCAAACAAACAAACAAACAGAAAAACCTCAGGTAAAACAGTGATTATCCAGAGCAAAGCTCTCAAAGGGCTTTCCGTCCCTGCAATAGCCACACTAGCAATCCATTCTCAGCAGCTTGTCTTCCTTTCCTTTATGACTTTCTTGTAGGCTCATTTCCAGTTAAATTAATTCTTCCTACTCATTGTTTTTTTACTGTCACTATGTAAAAGAAATACCAAGGTCTGTCTTTAAAGCAGAATAAAGAAGCTATGCTGTTACCCTGGATGACATTCAGTACCAGGTGTGAAATACAGTGAAGAAAATATCCAAGGATGAAAAAGAAAATACTAACCCAAGAAGATGGACACTGTTCATTTCAGCTGTCAGAATGAGTAAGTGAAAATAAAAGAATCTTTCAGCTTCAAAAGGAGCTCTTTCAAATTCCTGACTAAAGGAAGAAGCATTTTGTTGTCTGGAAAGCTGACCTTTTCTGGGTCTTGCCTCTTCTTTCCTTGCATAAGCAGGCTGAAGGAGAGTCTTAAAAGCTTCCTGCAGTCTTTTACATCTGTCTTTTATAAGCATTCCCCATCAATTATTTTCAGAGAAGTAAATAAGTGGAAGAAAGGCTGGGTCCTTAGGTTGCCTCTTGTTTAAACATCTACTGACTGCTAATTTGGTAATGCTTTACAGCTGTAAATGATTACTTTAGATGCAAGGTACTGGAGATATGCATCTGAAATGTCTTCCTATTCCTGAAGTCTTTGGCATCCTTTATGCTCATATGGGATTATTAATCTTTGTCAGGAAGGTGAGGAAGCATCACACAGTGATAATGGTAAATTGCAGAGGTTTCTGATAACTGAATTCTCAGGATTGTAGTTGAAACCTGTTAGATGGCTATTAATAGCTCCTTTGCTCTTTGTGTAACCCATTCTGACTGCAGATAACTCGAAGAATTGCTGGCTTTTCAGTTTGCAAGGATATTCACCACGCATCTCTCTCCTCAATAGGGTTACCATCTGAAGACCCTTTGTATTGCCAGTTAGGCATTAATGAGAAGGTATCAATGGGTCAGGAACAGCTACATCAATAATGTTTTCCCTGTCCATGGTTCACCATGGTAGGTGCTCTCTGGAATAAACTCACAAAAAACAGTTTGGAGTTTTGGGAAGATAAAACATTCAGTGTCAAAAGTGCACAAAAAGGACAAAGACTGTTAGTGAAATCTGTGCAGGAATTTTATTCTGCACTCAGGTCATTTTAATCTCATTCTTAGAGACTTCATTCAAGGCTGCCTATTTGAAAAGAAAACCCCTTTGTTTTTTTTTACTCTAAACTTAGAGAATACACATCCTGCTCAACTGTATCATGCTACAACAAAACATAGTTAAGGAAAGCACAACAGACAAACTTGTAGAACTCCCATGTGTCTGCTCACCTCACTACAATAGGAAGGAAACAAAAAGACATTTTCTTTCTTTGGGAAATGTTCCTGGTGAATCTGAAACTTTGTTCTTTACACTAGAGCATTAGCTCTCTGTTGCTTTCAAACCACAGGTGGGGTTTCAGAAGAGAAAGGCACTTCGAGATCAGATAATCTACTCTTTTTGATCAGAATGTCCATGCTAGTAGTAGCATGGGTTGTGTTTGATGGGTATGCAGTACAAGTTCTCCAAAATATAGTCAGAATATTAGGGAGGAAAAGTAAAAGTGGCTAGACATTTAGGTAGATGTCTTGCAGGGGTATTCAAAGATGTCTCAGTGTCTAATCTCTGTTGATTAAAATATGTGATCTAGGTGCATAAGTACTTTGAAATTCTTTCAAGACTGTGTAATTTTTTAGGTACCTAAATATATTTTTTAATTTAGCTCTATCAGGCTACTTGAGGCAAAAGGCCTTTCAACTACATGTTTACACAACTGTGTCTCTAGTTAAGTAAATTACTCTGTTCCCACATTCAATTGAAATCATTACTTTATAGCTGGTTCAAGCAAAAGTGTGTGTTTGTATAATCCATAATGTACCTTCTTCTAAAATAATAAATGCAGAGAAGCAACTGTATCAACTCCTCTCATGAAGATTGCTATAGAAATCCATGATCTGTAACTTTTTTATTTTTAGAATAGGTTTCTCTTTGTCCTGTAACCTTTCTCATACACATTCTGATGGAAAATCATGACATTTTTGCATAGATAGTCCTTGTGGAAGGATGATGTAGGCAGTATCAAATTAGCTGTCATAGAATTTAGCTACTTAGTGCTTTTGCTTTCAGTGTCAAAACTCATGCTGAGTCACTGTTAGCTGATTGAGCTGACACAAGTGAATACATTGACTGAGTCATTTATTTATGTGCTCTTGTTGCTGCAAGTCTATGAAAACTGCTAAATATATTAATCAATCCAGTGAACAGCTCAAGATGCTGTAGTAAAACTGAAGTCCTGCTAAGTTTCCATCATTACTGTCAGAATTACTCCTTGGATGCTCTGAAAGGTTATACAAAAGGTAACTACTCAAAAAACATTGTTCACATTCAGAAAAGCCTGCATGACTTTTTTAAGAAGAGGCATAATCCAAAGAAACTGGGAAGGTAATAAATAAGCTCATTCATTGGAGGCTGTTCAGCATCCTGCAAGACAACTGTACAGGTTTGGAGAGGGTGGATTACATGATGTGTCTGGCTGCCTAGGTACACCTAATGTATTGATGGCACAGAAGTACCTGTAGATTACACATTATGTGTAATTATGTGTAATCTATGTGAAAAATAAATACATAGAGGAAAAGCCTAAAGCCTTTATATCATAGATATAGAGGTAACTCCAAGAATGGTATGATCTATGAATTTTGGAGCAAGAATGACACAGACTGTCTGTTGTAATGGTAAAATCACAGCTGTATTGGCTTCATGAATGAAGCAGGTTTACAAGGTTGATCTGAGCACATACTTTATAGACAAGTGTGATGGGATGCGAGAAGCTAGTGTAGGTCTGTCTTATCCAGGCTAATGTTTGAGCTCAGACTTTTAGTCTAATCACTATAAAAGGTGGGTCTGAGCCCTGGAAGGCTGCATAATTTCTCTTCAGTCACAGCTGATGATCAAGTACTGAACAGAGTATCCCTTGTGTTTGTATTAGCTTTTTCTTTATTTTGCTGCTAATCTCTAGTTAAGAGCTTACACTGCCTGGCAGCAGTTTTATATTGCTCTTCCTTTGGCATTCATCTTTTGTTGTTCCTTACAGCTGTGCTAAATGGATCTCTTGGAACTGTTATGAGCATGACAATATCTAAAGGTCCTTTTCTGTACACATGGAGACGACCCCACTGACAGAAAACCTTTGACAGCAGGTTCGTAATCCTGAAGTGCCATCCTACTGAAATATTCATGGAAATGGGAGGATGATGGGTATCAGATGCATAACTTTCTGAGGACTATTAAACCTGTAGCAGAACAAGGTCAATTTCAGCCAAACCAGTTACAGCTGTATATCTTGAGCACAGTCTAGGTTACTGTTTAGGTTACCTGTGACTATATGCTCATAAATTTGGAAATCACTGTCAAGAGATGCTAAGTAATTTCCTAATCCTCACTGTCAGTCAGAGCTGGCATTAGGCTTTTTGGAACCTATGCATGGGTTAAAGCAAGAAGGCTTCCTTTTTCTCTGCCCAACTCTACTATGACTTTCACAACTACGTAATGATCTCAGAGATTCCCACCAGGTCATGTTATCTCAAGCAATTGCCCTGGTTGCTCATCCCTAAAACTAACTTTGCAGCCAGCTGCTATTGCTAATCTTTCTGTCTCTCTTCCTAACCCAGGGGCAGAGAGAGCTGCTCAAGTACATTGGAAATAATTTAAAAATAAAAAAAAATAGCTTTTGTATTACCAAACTATTTTATTGCTTGCAGAAAGCCCTGAGGAGCATACCAACAAAAATCTGACCTTCCTGCTCAAACAATGACATACACAAAGGCAGCTTCTTTTGCTCGGCAGTGGGAACAGTAGGTTATGAGTGATGAAAGTCTTCAAGGGCACTTTGTTTGAAATGGTACTTTCCCTGCCCTAGTGCAGACACATTACTTATCGCTCTGATTGAATCAGTGACTTATTCTTATAGACAAACATACACATTGGCATTCCTGGAAGACTGTGAAAGACACAGGGATAAAGACAAGTAGGTCTGTACTGTCTGGACTGTTATGTCAGTGTCATTTAAGGTACCTGTTACTTTAACGCTCACACTCACGGTAACACGCTGTGAGACAAAGTGACACTCTGATGTACCTAAATATGTTGTCTCCCACATGAAGACCTTTTTTCTTCTTTGTGGGACAGAACATCAGCAGGTATAAAAATACATTTCTCTTTGGGCTTAGACGGAGCCATAGCAATTTTCAAATCCTGAATAACATCACTGTGATGACCAAAATAAGCTCTCCTTCTGGTTAAGGAATACTGAAGCCCACCATGCAGAATTGCTCAGACGTCAGCAGGAAGAATAGCTGCTACATGCTCTCAGCACACTCAGTTGGGACAACAGGTGGTCATTCAACCCCTTCTGGGCTGACAAAAACCTTGTCGCCTACTTTCTGCTTATGAAATTATTAAGGTCTTTTCAATAGTGACTAGGTGCATGGTACCAGAATTCCATCTTCTCTCAGGTCCTTAAGTGCCGGGAAGGGAAGGAGTTCAAGCACACCTTGGCACGTAGGCTTTCTCACAGGCAAGCTGCTCAGTCTCTCACCAGCTTCAATATATCAAGAAGCACCCAACACTGTGCTGCTGCATACAACAGTCTTCTGTATAAATCTAACTGCCTGACTTGGATGCTCTAGATCATCACACAGGGGCCAGTGCCACATTATTAAGTAGCGTAACATTTGGTGTAAGTGCCTAAATCAGGAGGTTAACAATAGAATTTAGAGGTGACTTGATGTTTCAGTTTTTTAGATGTCATATGTCTTGAGGTCCTAAGTTTTTAAGTTTTTGAGGCAGGCAGCACTTTGAATATTTAATGTCAGAAATATGAGCTATATATATTGAACATGGTTGCTTATTTCAGATCTTTAATCAAATTGATGTGTGCTTTTATTCCCTGTAGATAGCCTGTGGTCTTCTAAAATCTATAAACCAGTTGCTCAGTGAATTTGTTTAATAGAATATTGACAGCAAGTGAAATGCCAAAGCAGGGGCTAGGCAAAGTCATACTAAAAATGTAAAAAGCAATGGAGAGCTTATTTTTGCTTTTAATCATTCATTGCTTATTGGGGATGACAGTGTTTTTCCCAGTAAATGATAAGAAGTTGATACAGTATTTAACTGTGTGATTTATGCTCATCTGTTTCTCTGTTGCTGGGGTCCAAATTCTAGAATGACTTTAGTCATCTTGCATTCTCAACTGATAAACACCTCAAAGGCAAACACTCAAATCAGGAAGTAGGTATTCTGCAAAAGCAACATAGCTGTATGTATTTGTGCAGAACTAGACACACTTCATGATAATCCCAGAAACAGGAAAGGAAAGAGCTGGTAGGAGTGAAAGAGACAACAATTACCTTTCTTTTGAGACAGAAAGGATAATGAAAACGAGAATTCCTCTCCTGTGTATATTTGACATCATTATTAGCTTGCTTTCTTCCCCAAAAATATAATCAAAACATGTGGAAAAAAACATATTATCAAAGTAAAAAATGACTAATGAAAGTAATAGTGAAATAGTGACAACTTCTTCCATTCAGAAAGGGTCATTTGTAACAAACTGCCGCTGGTGCACTCGCAGCTCTGGGACTCAAGTACTTTTCCCTTCTATATAATCAGAATACAACTAAGACTGAAAAAAGATTTATAATGCCGTATCAATTTTTCATTAATTTCCATCAACTGCTTTCAGGCTGCACTTGTATTACTACAGTGTAAAATAAAAATTTTGAACAACATTGTAAAGAAAACCAAAACACACACCTTGAAATTGTAACAGGAATGTTTTCCTTTTTTTTTCCCCCCCAAAAAAGTTGCATTTTTCTACCATCTCTAATGCCATCAAAGAAATAAATAGTAGACTACCTTCACAGATTACCTAGTTCCTTTGTAAGTCACATAAACATTTAGGTAACAATTTCAGGGCACTTTTAGACCTGAAACAAGGAGAGCCTTTGGGTTTACCCATCCAAAGTGAAAACAGGGAAAAGCTATCCTTGGTAATCCAAAAGTAGTTCAAAACTTAAAGCACACCAAGACACATCACAGAGCCTCTCTGGTAGACTTTTTTCTGTTTAATTCTGTAATATGTTTTCTGTTGACGGACCAGGAGGTAAGCCAGCAACATATTGTAAAGCAGTCAAAATACTTTGGAAACCAAACTCTTATAATTGTGTTTAAAACTTATCAGGCAAGAATATATTCAAAGCTTAGCTGTCTATAAGGATCCTACTTTTTTTTGTCTGAAATTTGAAATTGCTTAGAAATATTTACCCTTGTGAAAACTTGAATTATAACTTATTTTCCAGTGTAAGAGAAATTCCAGCAGTCCCTTTTGTGAGAGAAGACACGTTTTCTTATATCAAAGCCTGTACTTGGGATTATCTTATTGCCCTGTGTCACAGATTCCTTTTAATGCTTTTGGTTTTGTTTGATACTTTCATGTCGATGGGAATTGCTCTGCTCCTGAACCTTAAGACCACAGGGAAGGAATGGAAAGAGCATCTCTGCACCATCCTGTCACTCTGACCGTGAATCACAGGAAGCATGCAGAGGAAACTGAAATCTTTCTGCAGTAAATCAAGAAAGGATGTTCAGAACTGGCTGTTTCTGTTACCCTTGACTCCCAAAATACACTGCTTCTGGGGAAATCTTCCTGGATCCTCTGCAGGTGTTATTTTCCCGGACACACACTCAGACTAGCCAGCTCTGAAAAGATGCTTCTTTCTCTACTCATTCCTATGCGTGTTTCTAATTCAAACACCTGGCCCCAGCTCTCCAGAGTGGCTGTGCCCACCACCACACCCAGGGAAGGTGGGTTTGGAAAACCTCTGTCAATGTTATAGTGATACTGGTTACATTTTATTTGTTGTGCCCTTGGAAAGACACTTTTAGGACACGGTAGAAGATTTGTCTCAAGTCCTCTCAGAAGTTTCAAAGCTGCCTAGGGAACACAGTCACCCCCCAAATTTCATAAACCTTTCTTTTTGCTTACTAATGAAGTAGGCTGAGTGCAACTTGGGAAACATAGCTGCAGGGCTTTGCCCGAGTGATTTCTCATGCAATTACCTATGAAGCAGCTACCAAGAGCTATTATTCAGTCTCCTCCAGTGAGACTGAAACTCTCTTGGGTTTTGGGTGAATTGGGGGAAGGTTACAAATATTTGAGCAACACATATTGAGATAGACAAACAATAATTATGACCAGCCTCCTAAGGACCAATCTGAAAAACAAGTGAATTCTTCCTGTTTTATCAACCACATGCATTATACCTTCTTTCACTTTTTCTCCTCTGTCCACTTCTACACTTATTAATTCTATAAAAAATCACTATGTTGATACTGCCGTAGATACCATGCTGCAATAACATGACTCCAACTCAAGAAAAAAGAATAAAAAAACTCTGAAAATCTTCAGTGACTAATGTGCTAAAAAGTATTTAAGACCAATTAAATAATAATTAAATAAATTTATATTCTTACAGAATATTACATAAATGGTTACGTCCCATTCTCATTCTTAATTTTCATTCATTTCCAAAGATGGGTAATAGCAGAAGAATATTTTTAAGTTAAAATTTCCAGTCTTGTTATGCTTTGCACTAACCATTATGCTTGTCTTTTATTGGGTCCATGAAGGGCTGTGTTTGCCTTGAGATGATAGGCTGGTAGGCAGGGATGCTCTGTTTGCTTCTGCCTGCAATGCCTGTGGCTGTTCCTGTTTTCCTCCCAGTCACCTGAGATACAGGGTCCCAGGATGGCAGCTTTGCAATCACCTTGGAATGGCCTATTTCAGGCTGGAGAGCTACAAATTATCCTCCAGTAGATCACAAAAAGCAGCTGTATTTCAACAAGTTTATCTCAATTTCTTGCCTGCATCCTAGATTGGGAATTCAGGTAATCTGAATTCCCTTGGTTATTTTTTTTTATATTGCCCTAGTTACTCTTTTAATCTCCTGTCAGGTGCTATGAACTTACATTACAGAGTGTTGCATGTGACTGTCACTTACCAGGTCAATAATTCATGTTGTTGTGGAAGAACACATCTGGAGACCCAGAGAATGAAATGTCAAATCCACAGCAGTAGGTTGTAATTTGCATTTTTAAACTATGTAAACCCACTGATAACAGAAACCTTTATTTTGAAAGGGAGAGTATTTTAGACTCACTATGATGGCCTGGGACTATTAAAGTGAACCACAAAACACAGGCCAGATTTAATTAACCTATGCTTGTCTCACCTACTTTTAAAAGAATACAGCCAATGCACATGCAACTAGCAAGTCCCATTCTTTCCAACTTAGAAAAATAAGGAATTATATAAGTACATTTCTAATTAAGTCCCTAAAATCTAAGGAGGACATCTGGTTCTATAAAGTTTCATCCACAGTATATTTATTCTCAAAATTTATTAGTAGTACTACTGTTGACTCAGCTGTGTCATGATTAGGGAAATACTACTGTATTAAAAATACCATCAGTTTAAAAAAAGAATTCCAAAAAAGCAATGTTCAAAAGCAAAACAAGAGCACATGAATACTGGGGTACTGAACAGAAATAGCTGCAATGATTTGCAGCCCTCTGTGTCTACCCCCAGTTTCTGCCCTTACAGCAAGGAGAGCCACATGAAACAGAGTTATCCTGGAATCATTACAGCATGTTTGTCAGTGTATCCAAGGCAATGCAGTCCTTATCTGCAGCTACTTTCATATGTAAAGCTTCAGACAGAAATGGTACAGAACCTGAATCTTGTATAGTGCAGCCTCCAGGTGGTAAGGTTAGACAGCTTGAAATTGTCACATCTCCAACTGTCATGCCTCAGTCCAGCTATGCCCAGGAGATGACTTACGTATCCAGGCTGAATCAAAAAACCAAAAAATGCAGTTCAGTGAAGTTAGAGTATTCAGGTGCTGGGCACTGAGAAGTGAGACCATAGTAAAGAAAGATCAACTGCTTCACAGTAATCCTTGAGACAGAGACATTAATGAAAAAAAATCAAGCATGCTTACCATACCAGCTCAAGTGAGAGAGAGGGGTGTACACACACAATCCCCTCTAATGAAGAAAAATAATCTAATGGTTGCAGGTACCTGAAGTAAGGACAATAATTGTAGGAGAAATCTAAGTACCAGTCTTATGCATGTTATCAGACAACTCCATGATTGAGGAGAGGGGGAGAGTTAAAAAATAAAATAAAATTTAAAAAAAGATTAATGAAGAAAGATAAGTACACAAACACAAAAGACAAAATCACACATTCAGTGTATCCTGATAGAGAGAAAGAGGCAGCAGTGCCCAATCTGTGTGAGCTTTGATCATGCAAAACCAACTTGAGCTTGTTTCCAGCACATGCAAGGTTTACAGAGCAGACTTATTCAAGTACCTACTGGAGGGCTGGGGAAAAAAGTCAGAAAAATTTCCTTGGGTGCACTGACAGGCTAGAATAATACAACAACAAACCAACTAACCAATCAATCAACCAACCAATCATTTCCCCCTTCCCAAAGCTCTAAATAAGCAGCTGTTAGTACCAAGTATCAAAATAACCAGGGCCAAAAACTAACAACAGATTAGCTGCAGATTTGGATTCTGCACAAAATGGATAGTGTGTCAGACCAGAGCTTCAGAGAGAGCAAAAAAGCTATTCTGCATCACTCTGCAAAGCTCACCTCCACCAGAGTCATGAGATCTGGCTCTTTTTTGTGGAGAGACAAAGACAAAATAAACACAAACAAAGCAGGTAACAGCTCATATCACACATTATAACCAATGCCTTAAAAATCCAGAAAATAAAAGACATCAGGGCAGAAGTGGAGGAGAGTTGAATGCAAAGGAACTAGAAAAGGAGAGTAAAACAATGAGTAAATCAGTAACATGAAGTATCTTTCAGTTTTTCCATGATAGCTTCCCTTTTTTCTCACTATCCTTCTCATGTACACACATAAATTAGATAGAAACATAAGCCTGTGAAAAATACAGGATTTTTATTTCTACCCCGCTATCAGACAGTTCTGTTTCCCAGGGGACAAGACCAATCTCCATGAGGGATTTTCCCATGTGTAAAATGGGTTTCCAGAGAAATGGTATCACAAGATTAGTTGTTTGAAAGACTGTGTGTCCCCCCCCACCCCTTAGGAGGATCACCCTATGTTATCACTTTGGTTTTTTTCTTAGCAGCCCCAAACAGTAAAATACATATATATTTCCTGTATTTTTTTCTAATATTACTCATGCTGTTCAAGGTATATTTATCTACTCCACACATCTTGGCAAAATGTACTGAAATATACAGCTAGACATCTTTTCCTGCAGTTATGACCATTAACCAAATGTTTTAGGCAGACTAACTGAAGTAATTTTCTTTCATTGCTACATTATTAAAAAAATAGTTATGTTATGTGATAAAATTAGTTTATGAGCATAACTTCAGTCAGATATGAGGTTTACAAAGCTCTACACTCCTGTGACACAACTATCTTTAGTGACACAACTTATCACTCCCTATGGTTCATGAGCAAGCAGTATTGCCTTTGGAGTCCTTCTGAGGAACAGCTTCACATGAACAGTAAAACAGTAAAATGCATTGCTCTCCTTGGGCTCCAGCTGGGAAGAAGATTGCTCACATAAGAATTATCTCAGTGATTCTTCACTTTCCAGTCATGTGTGTACAACTTCAGTTACATAAACTACCTAAAAATAACTTATTTGTTGACATTTTCCTACTGTCCACCATCAGAAGGATATACACTTATGCAAAATTAAAGTAAATTCAGCTCATTTACATCAATAAATTGGATTTTGTGAAATAGCTTTCAGTGTTTGTGTGTAAAAGTAATACTAGACATATTACAACGTTTCCAGATACTGATGGGGATCATTTTTAAAGAGATCAGGACCAAAAGGTTCTGTTTTTTCTCTGAGGAATATTTATGAAGGGTATTGTTGGCTTTTGCATTGTCAAGGTGATTTTTAAACTATTGTTAATAGAAGGAAATTTTTTGAGATATTTTAAATAAGGAAATTATAGTTGTAATTAATTAATATTAATCTTAGCTCTTTGGAAGCTATTTTGATATTAATTTAAAATGCTTTTTTGCCTGTGCTGGTAGAAGGTTAACATGTTTTTAGTGCTGATTTACAGTATTTTAGCCACAAATCTAAATAAAATAATATTGAATTGCATTCAACAAAATTCAGACCTTCAGCAGTTAATTGTTCATAAGAGAGGTGAAAATAAAAAAGTTAGATAATCCTTTCTGAACACAAAAATATAATATTCCAAAACTTCACACAGGAAAAAAATACTTCTGAAAATCCTCAAACGGAAACCTGTTTTGACGTGACAACTGATGGAATAGAGTTTCTAATTAGAAGAAGTCCAAATGAATGTCAGAGTCAACTAATTATTTAATTAGCCAGTTAGGGGAACCTGCAATTTCACAGAGAGATTACAAAATCAGTGAAGGGGGAGCTAAAACATTTTGATTTAAAGTGTTTCTAATGTACATCGAAGGACACATCTGTCAGTGGCTGTGTATCATTAAACAGCCCTTCTTGGTTCCCTTCACTCACTATAACAGTGGTGTATGGCCACTGTCAGGCTTCTCTGAATGAACCAGGTACCAGAGACTCTGCTGGCTCTGCTCTGTCTTCTTGGTCTGGGACATTCCTCTCTCATCAAGTATGCTAAACTCCAGGATTTTTCTTGACAAATGCTCATCTGGCACAATGAAAGAGAAAAAGAGGGATTTTTTGCAAGTTGAAACTAAAATCAGAATACCACCTTTTGCCTTGAATGCACACAGTGGTAAGCACAAGAAGTAGCTGAACCTGTAGAAAGCATTCAGAGGTCATTACGTATTTTGGACCAAGACAGCCTATTTCATACCACTGCTACAAAGCTCAACAAAGCTTTATTTGCTCAAGGGTCATTCTCTATCCGGAGGCAAACCCTCTGATGCATAACACCATAGTCCTCAGATACATTTCCCTGCTTGGCTCATCTCCCTACTGTACTAGTTTTTGACTGATAGAATACTTGTACTCCTTATTACAGTAAAACAAGTTACTGAAGCAGGAAATCAGAGGGCAGCCAAACAATTTATATTAGCTTTAGACTCCACCAACTTAAAATAAGCATCTCAGACATCACCGAGAAACATTTATCTGATCTCTTACTGCATTGAGTTCAGCAGAGAAAGGACATACTGCACAAGCACTGTGCTCCTGTGTGGCAGCATTCAGTTACCTGATTCCCACAGATTAGTTCAGTGGTATTTATAGATGTTTCACTAGTATGCTGAGATTTGAGCTGGTGTCCAGGCTAGTGGGTTCATTCATCATGTGACCTTTCTTTCCAATATTCCAAGAGCTGCTCCCAGCTATAAGTAGATGTTTCGTATGTCTACTTGCAGCTGGGCCTTGTGCAGTAGGGCTGTTTTAATATACAGGGATGGTCAATATCCAGTTGGAGTAATAATGTCTGGAAATATAACAACAAGCTGTAAATGACAGTGTTCAGTTCATGTCCCATATTTCCCCTCTGTGCTAGCTCTGAGGCTTGTAACTCAAATCCACTCTGCAGTTCAGAAAAGTAAGTAAAATCAAAACTTGTAAATTATGTGGCTAGTGAGTTTAAAAATTTTCTGTCATTTATTTTGAAACCTAAAAGTTTGGACACTGACCCAGGATTTTACCATATTTTTCTAAATGTAGGCATTACTTCTGTATTGGCTAATTTGGCAAAAATCCACTGAACCTGAGTGATAAAGGGATAACCTTTGAGATTTGAAGAACAAATGTTTAATAACAGAAAAGAGATTTGCCCATTCTGAAAAACCTGTGTTCCCATCTCCCTGTTGCAAAATTCTCTAGACACTCAAGAAAACATAAGATTATAATGTTTAAGAGAAAGACCTTCACCTTTAGTTTAATGACAAATGGCAGATGCAGTTAACAAACACTTTTTCAGATGGATGCCAGTGGTAGGGACTGGCTGATGCACTCCTTATGGCTGCCCCACAGTTTACTGCAGAATCAAGAGTGCAGACCCTCACTAAAAGTACAGAGGGATTTTTAAAGTGGATTCTAAAGCCTGACCTTTCGAAATTGTCCAGTTTATTTTGTAAAACAGCCATAAAGCTTAGGTAATTGACTCACACTTTAAAGCTGATACCATTATTTTCCTACCACTGCAGTAGTTAATAAAACTTTAACTATTGCCATTGGCAAGTTGTTTGTACTTTATTTTTATTAAAGAGAAGATAAAACTGTGAATGATTTTAAGAGAAATCTTTTATTGGTAGGACTTCCTAGAGGTCAAGTAACAAAATATCTAGGTACCCTGTATTGCAAAGAGGAAAACTGTAACAAAGTTTCGTGGGCTTATGCTTGGCTGCATTGTCACATAGAGCAGTGCTTTTTCATCTATGCTCTTGGGACCCCTGGAGTTCCATGAGCTTCTTTTACAAGACTGATATACTCTCTGTACAGCATTCCATAAGTCTAATGAAAATATACCAACAGCTGTAAATCAAATCCCACTGCATTAGATGGTGCTGCAAAAGCAGTAGCTTAAAGCCTCAAATAATTCTAATGACCTTCTGGCCACAGGCTTAATGATCATAACATTGGAAATCGAGTATAACCCACAATCTGCTGTGCTGTGAGAAACAGTAGTACACAAGTCACATTGTATTTTTACCAGACAATCACCAATATTGACATGGATTAAGAAAACCTAAACGGGTGGAGACATTTGCTCCTTTCCACAGATAGATGCCTTTCATTTCAGGCCTGGGCTGAAAATTTTCTGCTACCTACCTGCCCCAGATATAACAAAATGGATGTTAAAAATATAAGTGTATTTATGGGAAATCAAACTTCATCAAATACAGTCTGAAACATGGCATCTACAGTTACTGTGGCATCCACAGAAAAGCCTTCCCTTTCCTCTCCAGTACTCACCATCTCTTCAGTATCTTTACAGCAGCTTTAGTCACATTCTTTTCATTTTGATTTTGCTCAGAAAAAGCTTGAAGACAATTTTAAGTAAGAATAAAATTATTTTTGCACCAAGGCTTAGCTGCTGATAAATTAAGTAAACGATTTTTGCAAATCTGTATATATTTTTAAACACCACTGCGTAGCTTACCAGTCTTATTTCACTGAGCTTGAGGCCAGAAGGAGGTCTTAGATCATCTTGTATTTCTTGTTATATATATATATGACCACTGTATTTCACTCATTGCTTCTTCCATTGAACTTGGCACTTCATGTCTTGAATGTACATTCTATGTATTCCAGAAAAGCAGTTACTGTTGATTTGAAAACATAAAAGAGATTATTCAGTAGTTTCTTAATTTTTTTTTCCTAATTCTTAAATATCCTTACCATTAAATTCTTTTTACTGTTTCAATTTCTGAACAGAAGCCAAGGACCAGGTCTTAGCTATGCTGGTTTTTTGTTTGTGGACACTGAAAAACCTTTTGATACTCAGTGTCTGCTTGGTGATGCTTGATCAAATTACTTCAGCTTTATTGATAAGCTAAGCAAATTCAAGCGTCCAGCCCTTCCCCTCTCCTGCCTTACCCCTCTAAGAGTGCAAAGCCAGCACAAGCAACTAGACAGATTGTTCTAAC
Organism: Galbula dea; assembly: GCA_013399015.1. Lineage (NCBI taxonomy): Eukaryota > Metazoa > Chordata > Aves > Piciformes > Galbulidae > Galbula > Galbula dea. Next base: position 68,359 of record VWZX01001963.1, read on the forward strand.
CACCTTCTGTCCCTTGGCTGCCTTCTCTCTCTATGTAGTATTTGCACAGCTGGATGGTGAATCAGTCTGGAAAGAGCCTGGTCCAAAAGAGAAGAGTCAAGAGAGGAGACAATGCGAAGACCACGTGTCTGGAAAGAATAGACTTGCCCTTTTCATCCAGCGCTTTGGTTATGCCAGCTTCATGTGCTTGTGTAACTGTGAGATAAGGCACTCTTCAGCTCATCATTCATTTTTCCTTCATATTTCCCATCTCAGATTTTTCAAAATCCCTCTTCAAGTATGAGCTCTGAAGGTGAAGGTAGTGTAAGAGTATCACGCCTGCTAATGACACTTGCCAAAGCAAAACCACCTGCCTTCTGCTACCTGCTATTCTTTATTCTCCTTTTTACATGGCCAAAGTTCTCATTCAACTTTTCCACAGCACTGCACAAGGACTCAGGTTGAATTGCTTCTGCATTATAATGCTTAAATCCTTTTCAAGGTTAACTGTCTTCTGGTCTTCTCTACAATCAGCATACTAAATTTCTTAGAAAACATAAGCATTTCTCTAATAAAGAGAAACATGCATACATTTCCCACATAGTATGGTTGTGCTGGCGTATATTAATACAAATTAGTCCTACTCTCCCAGATGTGGCTTAATACCATTGAGAAAGAGAATTATTTCTTGTCTGTGTAAACATTTCGTTAGTATTTTATCTTCCTTTAAATATTTCTCATCTTATAATGAAGGCAGAAAAGGAAAATTAGGTGTCAAACAAAGCTGTTTTTCTTTTGTGAAGAAATCATTGCATCATACAGGAATAGGAAGAGTGCTTGTTTCCTCTCACATTTTCTTGCTTTCTCCACTTCTCTTGTTTGAAAATTGTTTCCTATGTACTTGAATAATGAATTTTCCCTACTGCATGGACAAAGCATTCTGTAAATAATATATTCACAGTAAATATTCATACCATCCTTGAAAGTGCACATACTGCATTATTGGAAATGCAGAGCACAACTCTCCTATACAGACTTGGAAAGAAATTGCTAAGGCTTACAGACCAGCACAGTACCACCACAAGTGCCAGGACATCTCTCCTCAGTTCTATCAGGCATTTCAAAATGTTAATGAAGAAACCAAAGTGACTGCTTTGTGCTCCACTTCCACAATGAGTGAAAGGAAATAAAAAGAGCAGGTTTATATTGCATAATCAATGACAACTGTGCCTCTTGTGATTGTTAGAATATCTTTAAATCAAGGAGATTTTCTTCCCCTAGAGTTTATGGATTGGTTTTTTGTTAGTTTGTTGCTGTTGGTTTTTTCCCACCCCGTTCTATTACAACTGCAATCTCTTAATTGTCTATAGCTCTATAGGACTCCTATCTAGACATTCTTTGATTAAAAGCTCTTTTGGTGGTCTCAATTGTTATACATGGAAGGTTTTTAAAAGGCAAACCTGTGCCTAAATATTATGTAAAATAATCTGGTACAAGTCACTGAAAGTAATATTTGTAAAGGGGTTTGCAGCTCAGGGAGGCAATCAAATCTTATGCATGATATATGTGAAGAGTTGTTGTCTACCTGCAGCCATATTTTAACAGAAACCATAAACAAAGCCTGATCAGGAAAAGTTCAGTCAAAGGACCAGGGTTGTCCAAACAAAAGAAAAAAAACTGCCACGGAAAGACTTTTAAAGCTTTGCAGCATTCTGTAAGAATAGTTTCATATTACTCCTTCTACACAATGACAGAAGATACAACAAAAAACTGGGTTATTTTGTTATGGATCATAGCTATAGCCTAACCTGAAATTAAGAAATAATTGTAATAAAAGAGAGTTGTATACCGAAAGGAATAAATAATGACTAGCCCTTTGAAATTTATCTATACTCAGCAGGGCATGCTCTCTCCATTACCATCATTGTCTGAAAGCAAATACTCATAATGCTTTAGGTGTAGATATGCAGTTTCAAAACATCGTGAAAAATAAGCCTGCTTCTAGGTGAACCAATTGCATCAGTCTCCTGGACTGCATATACATTCAGTATCATGTGCACTGCATCCTGGCATGCTCAGCAGTTCGCAGCGTGCAATAGACGTTACTGTATTCTCACATAATACTGTTAATTTGGGAGATGATATAAGACATGCAATTAACTTCCAAGAGAAGGAACTTAGTCTAAAGATTAGTTACTGGAAGTACTGAAATCCACTGTTCCAATTACCATAAAGAAGTTAGACCAATAATGTCTTTTCAATGTGTGTTGGGTTTGGCAAGTTGGCAGACTAAGCTTTTTCAGCCCATGGAGTCAACAGTGGGGAATCTGGTTTATAGCTTATGGAAGAGCTCACTGGAGGAGGGGATTACTCCTGCTCCAAAAAAAATGTCTATGACTCTGAAGGAAAACCCATGGAAGAGAGCCACAATGGAGGTAGAAACTTGTGAAGGTCTGTTTCCTGTGGAAGGAACACCCCACATTGCCACAGGCGAGGACTGTGAGGGGTATTTCCCCCGAGGAGGAAGGAGCAGCAAGAACAACATGGAATGGACTGGGACAGACCACAACCCCCATTGCCTTCTCCCCTGCACCACTGGAGGGGAGGAAGTAGAAGAGCTGGGCCCAGGAAGGAAGAAGGAAGGGGTAAGGAGTAGGGTTATATTTGAGATTTGAGTGTAATTATCACTGTCCTACTTGATTCAGTTGATGTACTGGTGGTGGTCTCGTTTAAATTAAATTGATTTTGTTTCCCCAAGTCTAGCCTGTCTTTTGCCCATGACCATAATTGGTGAGTGAGCCCTCGCTGTCTTTTCTCTTGATCCTAAAGCCTTCTGTCATATTTTCTCCTCCCTGTCCCACTGGAGCAGTGTAGGTGTGAGAGAGCAGCTTTTGTGGCTGTTCTCTTGTCAGCTGGGGAGGTCTAAACCATGAAAAAATGACAATTTAATATCTTTGACTTGGATTAAATGCATAATTCTGCAAATATTTTACATACATATTAGATTTTATATACTGTACATAATCCAAACCTACTATAAGATATAGCATAAATCTCAGGCTATAGATTTCTTTTAAAGAGAATCATTGCATTGAAATACCAAATCAGATATCATTACAACACTTCCTGAATATCACATTTCTCATTTCCATATATAAATGTATCTATCTAGGATTGTTAAAGTATTTTTGACACAACACAACTCTGATCATAAGAAAATAAATGTTATGGCCTTTTTCAAAGCCACAGTGATGGTAAACAGTGCATCTGCAGGGAAAAAAAAGTTATGATTGCGTAGATGGAAATGAAAACCTGAGTATCAATTAGGAAGCTCTGAAATGAAATATGAAAGACACCACCTAAAACCAAAAACTATCCAAAAATTTTCCAACTAGCCTGTAAACACAAATTATATGATAAGAAAAGAGACTGCATACCACAAAAAAGAGTATAAGGGTGAAAAATATTAACAGCAAAATAACAAAGAAGCAGCTAGAGAAGTAATTATTCAGCCTTCAGGCAGATGACTCCTACAGAACTAATTACCTATCTGGTAAAAATAAATACAGAATTCCTGAATTTTGTCACAAGGACTGTTTATGCCCACAGCCTCTACCTTCTATTGTGTTCAGTACAGGAGGATTAAAATCTATGGAAGGTGTCCCATTAGTACAGATTGCGTGCTATGAAAACTGTTAAATGTTGCTATAGGGTGAATGAGAATGGAAAGCAACAGCTAAAACCCAGTGAAAGGAAGACTGCATTGCACTGAACATTAAAATATATACTGCAAGCACTGGATTTTTTTCAGCAGCACTTGAGAAACTAAATGCTCTTTTCAGGTGACTTATTTTACATTATAAGGAAAGCTCTAATAACTTGTGCACTTAAACAAGGTTGGAAGCATGGCCTCCTGTGTGCACAGAGCTGAATAATGTCTCTGACAGAGACAGATGTGGATAAAATTCTGGCAAAACTCATTCTAGAGAAACCAGGACATATGGAAGGTTTTGTGGTAGGGAGATTAATTTCAGAGAAAAAAGAAAAAAGTATATATGCTATAATGCAAATAATGTGATTCGTATTTCTACCAATGCACACAAATCCTTCCAGAATCTTGAACAGAGTTAATAATGTGCAAGCAAGTGTTTCAGTCAGTTAGTGGCATTACATGGATTAAAGTGCTAGCTGATGTTAGGGGAATGACAAGAGTTTGAGTTTCTCATGTATAAAGTTAAAGCCAAAACTTAAGAAGTAAAGTTCAAAAGTGGATTCCTGCTCCCCATATGCCCATGCTGCTGTTATTTAAATATCTGTTTATGTATTTCTTCCTTAATTCTCTGTTTAATAGTGTAACAATTATGCATTTACTTGCTCTAAAAGGATGACTTCTTGGGAGTGTGTGACTGCCATCTCTTCATGAGTACCATCGTTTCATTATTACTGTCATGACAAGTATATTTTTCAGTTGTTATCAAAACTTCTACTACTCCAAATTCTCCCTTCATTAAGGTATTTTAGCCATTTGAATCTAGGGGGATTTGCCCTCCTTGCAAGTGCTGAAGACTGTTGGGCCCCAAATATACATAAATTATTCAAATCTTTAAAAAAAGGAAAAGCATCAGAGGAAAGTTGTCTTAAAAGAGCCTAAGGAGAAGAGTGTGAGTGAACTTACATCCATCTACTCCATTGCACAGCTTTTCTAACCTAATCTAGCACCTCTCATCAGAGGTCAACAGCTCCCTTTAGGAAGTAACATCTTGACACGTGGTCTTGTCACTCAAGTACAAAGGATTGCAAATGGGAACAGCTAAAAGCTAAAAGGGGTGAATTCTAAGACATTCAGCAGTTAGCAGTGAATTGCCAGGTTAAGGTAGTGATGGAAATGGACCTTTGATTTTATTTCAGATTTTTGTGTGAGAATAAACTGAAAATGACATGGTTTTCTGAAAATGACACTCTCAAGTGGTTTTGAACTTGACCTCAAAGGAAATTTCCTGTGGTTGCTTCTTTCTATTTGTGATACGCGAAAAAATAATAGATCTGAAGAACAGTCATATTTCCAGGGGAAAAAAAAAACCTCAAACTTTTCCACTATAAAAGAACCCAGTTGTAGTTATTCCTTGCCAACACCACATCAAGTCTGGATCTACCTGGAGAATACACACAAGGAAGACGACATTCTGGAAAATTCACAACCGCCAATATGCATCGTGATTAGACTTTTTTTCCCCACTTGTTTTCAACCAAAAGCACACTGGGAACGGCCTATGAGGATTCATTTTGGCTAGAGCTGGGATAGATTTTTCAAAAATCTAAAGTTTAAATATTGAAATAGCATCTCAGCTGTCTTCAGCTTTGCAGGATGTTGATATGGAAAACCAACATGACAAAGTGAGATATGAGTTGAAGACAGAAATGATTCTTGCCAGCAGGACTGCAAAGGCTGTTTACAGTAGGATGGCTAAATAGAAAGTTAGAAATAATATAACTAGTTTCCTGTCAGACCTAGGAACCAGTGTAAGTCTGATAGGACTGCTGTCAGAATTGTTATGTTTAGGGAATCTAATGACAGTTTTGTGCCTATGAATGATTACGGTACAAAAAATAATTCAGACTGCTGTTCACTTTCTCTTGGCTCTGACGTGATAAACCACAAGCAGAATATGAACATGGATTAGAGTTCAAGTGAGAACAGAATGAAGACAAAAAGTTGTTGTCTTGGGATGAGGCAGTTTCCAATAGACAAGAACTGGCCCTTGCTGCTACAACAGTCCCTCAGCTCCCTCCAAACACCTGACAAGGAACAGACACACACCGCTGGGTGGCCTCATCAGAAAACAAGAAGCAAAGCTGGTATGTAATGAGTTATACACAAGTGCTAAAATGAGCAAGTTTCTGAACATGAGCTGAGCTTCAGCCCCTGAGATAGCTAGGAGCTTAGGGGAGCCTATGGCAGTCATGCTAAACCTCAATTATTTTCCTCCATTCTAGCCTGATTCCCCAGGTTGCTAGAGCATGTCCCCCTGAGCGGTAGGGGTAGCAAAACTTGCCATTTTATTCTGTGTTTAGTAGGCTGCCAAGATAGAAAGCAGTGTGATTCTCATCAGGAGCTATGTTTTCTGAGAGATACACATATTCAAATAGTCTTGTACTTTCCTCTCCCTCTGTCCCCTTGAGGTAATTGAGAACTTCATTTTCCTACAATAATAGTACTGGTAATGTTACATTAATTTCTACAATGTTTTTACAAGGCCTGCAGAGATTTCTAAAGTTTCAATTTCTATTTCAAGGTAACTTTAACTTTCACATCTTTAGGTGTAAAAATAATTCATTACTGGGGATAAATCACATCTAATCACAAGACTTTCTTTTTAGTTTGTTTCCACTAGGATTTAAAGTGACACTTGATTAACCAATGACAAAAATAATATACCATGAATTCTGTGCAAAGAAATAGAAAATCTTACTCTTAAGTTCTGAAACAGTCTGTTTTACAATTTAAAGCAGGTGGCAAGTAAACATATGAAGTCCAGTGAGTCCTATAATGCATCAAATGTCTTCATGACAGTAAATGCTGCCTCTGAAATTAATATTCTTCAAACACAAATAAATACATTACCCAAAAGCTCAGAGATTAAGTTTCCCAGCAAACCTCTTCAACTTTAGATCCTTGATGCACAGCAATATTACTATTGTGAACAAGAGCTCAAAAGGTACCCCAGGAGTGATCCCTTCAAATTTCATTAAGACTTAAAGAAAACAGTCAGGGAGGGCTGTGCATTTTTTCAAGAAGGTCAAATGGCTGTTGTTCAACCATCAACATGATGATACACCAATAGATCAACATAATTTCTCATTGGTCACACAAGCAGTGGAGAGAGAATTCGGCTTGTTTCTGCCAGTCTGCCACTACAGCAGATTACTGTAACTGGTGGGACCTTAAGACTAGAGTTACTCAGTAACTTGTTTTCAAAATGGAGGGAAACCTCAGCTGTGTACTTAGCTAATTTGTGCACCTAGCTTGCCTGCTTTTTCTGAAGCCAACACCTCAAAGCAATCTCTAAGGAACACAGAGAGGAGATGGCTTGGTCTCTTTCTTGCTCTCTTTTCCCTGCCTACTTGGCCACTGTTAACTTGTCACATTATTTTCAGTTTCTAGTGTTTGAGTTTTTTCATACTGCTCCACTTCTTACCATTTCCCAAATAAACTGAGCTATATTTTCCCTTCCCAATAAGCCAAAGGATATATTTAAGGCAGACAGACAACCTGTCTCAGCTTGATTTTGTTCAGGTCAATAAACATTAACATAGTGTCCTCAAAGAATTTGTTTTTATAAAGTTAAGCTTTAGTGAAAACAAAAATTCCCATAAGGATGTATTATGTGTTTTCTATGGTTTGGATAAATGTTTGACCCAATGAAAAGACAGAGGCTATTTCCCTTTTCCTTTTTACCCTCAGTTCTGTCTGTGATCTAACTCTTGGTTTTGAGGTTCAGGGTTTTTTTGTTTGCATACTTGTTTTTACAGTGAGTAATCATGCTCATCGGTTCACCAGTGCAGAGAAGACTAAGTAACACTGGAGAGCATAATCACTGGCTAGCGTTGATCAGTTTTTTAAAGAAGAAATCTAATGTCAAGTAAGATAGACACACACAGCTGAGAGTGACTCAATTCTGTTGCTACAGTGCTTTTTTTGGAGTACTGTTACATTGACAATCTTGTATTTCACTGTCTTGAATTATCTACAGAAGTATTTGCCACCTGGGTTCTGCCCATGAAGAGCTCGGATGATGTTCTTTTTTGGGAATCACCATTTTAGCTGTGAAATTCCTGGAGCTGTAAGTAGCAAGGATTGTGCTTGAGGATGATCTGCTAAGCACAAGAAATGAACAGGGGTTCAATAAGTAGTAATGACATGAATGAAAAACGCAGAATAAAAGTCCCCATAATGTTAGAATCAAAACTGGGAAGTTTTAGAAGTTAAGCTAGACATTGCAGAACTTTTCATCCCTTGTGCATTTGCACTGTTATGTAGCTTTAATTAAATTACCATATTTTATTGTTTCCTGTCTCATTCAATGAACAAGGAGTTACTCAATCTGCACATAACATTGCTATTCATGGTATAGCCTCTGGTCTTACTCTCCACACATCACTTAAGTCTAGACTGACTAGAAAAATGATTAATTTCTGTATGGATGCCTCTTGCAGTTTAAATAGGCTATTTAAAATGTATCACAATAATCAATAAATATTGTGTTTCTGAGATTAGGCAACATATCCATGGAAAAGAATCCATAAGGAAACTAACACTCAAGTGAGTCAATGTGCCCATTGATTTTGATTGCCCAAATACTCCTTGCTTTACCAGCATATTTTATATTAATCCAGTCAAAATAAAGCTTCCAGTCTTTTTCTACTGTATTAGAAACTTATACTTGTTCATAGCTTAAAAACATTTATATCTGACTCTCAAAATTCCACTAGCAGTATATTTCATGTGTATAATTTTCCAGATAAAAAAACCAGTTATCACATAGCATCATACTGACACCTGCACATGTCATCAGCAAGGTTGGCCATTTTGGATCTTCCTCACAGATCTGTGCCTGTACCTTATAAGAACAGCAAGTTATCTTTCTCTGCACACACCTGCCTTAGAGAGAGCACCACAGGGGCTTTCCACATGCATTTGCTAATGATAGCAGATTGGTGTTCTTATGAAAATACCTGAAGAGCTTCACAAATACAAATTCATTTGTCTTGTGAAACTAGGCAGTATGAAACACCCCATTACATAGCCAAGTAGCTGAAAAGATGGCTTTTAACCACCCAAATTACTGAAAGTACCTGTAAAGTTTACAAGCCCAGACATTAGTTTTCTGGAACACTTGGGTTATTTTTGGTTGGTTTGTTGATTTTGGTTTAGAATTGCTCTTTTTTTTTTGTATCCCCATTTTTCCCTCTCCATTCTTTCTAGGTATGAAAGACACTTCTACTGAAGCTAGTTGTGTTTGTGAGCTGTTAGCACTTCCACTTAGTCTAGTCTCAGAGATCATCTTCAGTGTACTTGAGTAGTACCTCATCAGAAACCACTTATACCATAGCTGTCACATATGAACTCCCTGACCAAGGATGAAAAGAAACTAATCCTCTGCTGTGACATTTGGCTACTTTGGCCTTTGTCATTGTCTAAATGAACACTGATTTGGGGAGTCAGATATTTGGTTCCCCTTACAAGCAAAAGTCTCAAAAGTGCAACCTGACTGAAATTTTCCATAGCTTCAGAAAACATCCTTCTTTATGTTGTTTCCTTTTTTCCTCTTTTTCATCTGTTGTGTTTTTTGTTTGCTTGTTTATTTGTTTTTTTTAAACACCTTTTATTTTCTTTTTTGTTTGTTTGTTTTTGTTTTCAGTTTTCCTGCCTGGAGTCGCTAGCATCTTCAGGTTTGTGCTTCTGTGCAGGACAACCTGTGGCTTGCAGATCCACTCAGCAAAGTAGCCCCTTAGAAAAGCTGGCAAAGATATTTAGTTGTGTGACCACCAGTTTCTCAAAGCTGAGACATTTACTAAACATTTATGTTTTAAGAGACTGTATGATTTCCCTGTAGCTCTGAAAGGTTTCCAGTTTCCTTCGATATGGACATCATTTTGCTAGATTGAAACTTCTGGCTGTTTCCCAAGAAGTTTGTGTATTTACTAGCTGAGTTAAAGTCAGATATTTGAACTAAAGATGATATTTTTTCAACTTACCACAGACCGTGTCTCTCACTTTTTAATAGGAGGCAGTGGAGTCACTCCTTACCATTGCTAAAGCAACTGCACAGAATTCTAGGAAATCCAATATGAAAGCTACCTGGAAGCTTGTGTTACAATAATCAGGCTGATGAATGAGCAGGATCATTTTCTTCTCTTCCAATCCCAGCCTCATTACCATTAGGACTCTTGCTTTTGGCTGACCTGAACAGAAGCATTTTAGAGTATTTTCCCCTTTTTTCTTGTGCCCTCTGCCTACTTCCTTCTGCAGCATTCTCCCATCAAAAATTTAAAAAAAATATTTTAATTAAAAAGTACAAGGCCAGGTACAGTTCTTTCCAGGCATTAGTCTGATGATTTATACTGGCAATTTATCACCTGACTCACTTGCTAGAAGGGGAAAGAGTCCCTCAAACTGACCTCTCCACAGCAGGCTGAATTTCATTATACTATTTTTCCAGTAAAGATTTGCTTTTTAAGAAGAAAATAAAGAGTTATAAATAGGTAAGACACATCTCAATCCCTCAGATTATTTTTAGCAACTTTGTTATTCCTTTAAACCTGTCCAGCAAATAGCATTTATCAAATCTTCATTCTGCACATTTTAAGTAATAGGAGTACCTGACTTTAAAATTATTTAATAATTTATCTGCATGAGTCCTAATATCATTCTTTATTAAGAACAGAATATTTGAAATACTCTCACACCTTAGGAAATCTCAATGAGGAATTTTGTTAGCTTACAAAGTATGAATGCAACTCTTCTCTAAATCTTCTTGGTCTAAAAAACTGGCCAAGGAGACCCAGATGAAAATATTTTTACTACTAATTTCTATGACAGTCTTCTCACATAGAAATAGCTACCCTCCTGATGTTCCTTCATTTTTGTCAAGTCTCCAACATACCCAGAGAACTTTGCAGAAAGAAAATAACTAAAAGGAACAAAAGTTGATCTCATTTTTTCAAATGCATTAGAGCATTTGATGTTGTTGAGCCAGAACATTCCTTCTCCAGGGATCAGGGTGCTTAGGCCCAGTCCTTAGCAATGTCAATGTCTGAACAGGGAGAGCTGAAATTAAGTCATATGTCCCATGATTTGTCTGACTGAAATATTTTGAAGAACAGCCTGTTGAAGCTGAAGGAACAGCCCATTGAAGCAGTGGCCAGCAGTCTTCCAGAGAGGTGTTGGGGTGATAGATAACCAGTTTGTAGAAAAATGTAAAGCGACAGCAATACAGGGAAAATGGTTTGCGTCATCCTAAACCAGCTTCCCTGTGTGATGTATCATTTCAGCTAACTTCGGTTCTGGAAGAATGGAGAGTGACAAATTTGACACAAATCTTTAGAAAGGGGCCCAAGAGGAATAGTAAAATTACAGACCAGCAAGTTTGACATTGCTACTGGGCAAAATGACAGAAGCCAAAGCAGAGAATGTAATCTGTGGATGCACAAACACACACAGTTAAAGAGGAAGTTAGTATGTCCCTTACAGAGGAGAGAGATGTCTGTGCATTTATGCCAGCTCTCTCCCTCTGTATAATTATGCTACTTTAACATACGCCATTCTATGTATTTCTGTGGATAAAGTTTATCTTTTGCTAGAGCTTGATTGTAGCTAATGTCATTCATGCTTTGACAGTTCTGATGGGCTATTCATGTTTTCCCTATTCCCTCTAGGTGCACATGATGCAAATCCAGATGACCATTTTTTTCACCCCTCTGCTCTTAGAAAATAAATACATTCTCTCACACCCAAGAGACCACAGTCACATGTTTTTTCTTCTAATAATTCAGAAAATTCTCTGTGTTCTTCAGCCAAGGAATAAATAATTCTTTGTGACCTTAAAATTCTCCAGCTAGCTAATTTAAGAACATCAGGTGCCTTATGGCATTTTGTAGTTGTCATCAGAGAGCAGCCATTGACAGTTGCAAACTTTCATTGTAAGCAAAGAAATTTATGCCTCTATGGCATTAAAAACTGTGGTTTAGAGACTTTGGAGAGAAGTAGCAAGAGAGAAGGGGTAATCATACATTTGCTTTAGTCCAAAAAAACTCTAAAGAGCCACAAACTTCAACAAACTAAAAATTTTAAGGTTTATTTTGTATGCATAAAATTGTTGTGAAAATGAAATCCTGTCTTCAATAGAAAAAAAAAAATAAATCTGAAATTTGTTTTTAAAATATCTAAATAGGTATTCTAAAATACCAGGCTTTTCCTGAAAGACATTTTCACAGAAAGTTTCATTCTCCCAATGAAAAAAAAATTTTGTCTTGAAATTGTTGAGCAATTTTAATTACATTTGGAATTCTTACTGTGGTTTTCTTCTATTCATTTAATGATAATGTTAACATCATCCCACATAAAAATTTACATGGAGATTTCCTGAGTCACATTGGACTTGTTTTTCACATCTATTATTACTGTGGTCTCAGCATTAAAATAATCAGCTTATTTTTTATAACATTTATTTAAATATATTTTGTACTGCCGGTGCTTAATTCTTTATTCAGCTGATGAATGGTATCCATTACTAGCTCTGTGAATCTTGAAATGAAAAGATTTTGAAAAGCCTAACAGGTGGTGAGATACTGCAACTCCTTTATTCTTTTTGAATTTATCTAAATATCCCAAGCCTTGTTTTATCTTCTGTATAAGAAGTTGGCATGATTCACTTCTTATAACTTCAAGAAAATATAATCTCACAACACAGCATTTCTATTGGTAACATACAGGATGTATGCACCAAAACTGCTAGGGACAGTAAAACTGATGTAGGAGATGAATAAAAGGAAAAAGCCAAAACCTTTATTATTTGTTTTACTTCTAAGAGGACTTCCAGAATTTTATGTTTTGAAGAATGCTGTGTATATCCTTCAGAAATCTTGCACTGCAAGTCTGGATTGTTCAGAATAGTCAGCTAGGATTATATGGTCAAATCTTGCCACTGCTGTGCAGAGGCTTGGTGATCTTGGCTGTTTTCTCAGGCGCAGAAGCCTACTGAAGAGGAAAAATGCAAACATAGCTTCTCTGTGTCCAGTTTTGCTGTGCCACATGCAGTGAAGTGTTTCTCAGCCTTATTTTCCAAAGGGAGGAGAAATAGAGATTCTTTATTTTGAAAAATCTCTTCCAGACTAAATGAAGAAGGGAAGTTCACCACAAAAAACTGTATGGAATTAAATGTATTAAAGAAGGACAGATCTTATTAGTCCCTTCTGAGATTTGAATCAGTGGTGAGCAGTATCAAACTTGATGCTTTAGTATCAAACTGTGACAGCAGGAAAAAGGATATAGACTCAGTAATGTAACAAATTAAATGTCACCTCTCATCTCAATCATCTCAGATTATCTAATTAATATTGAAAAAGTCTTAATAAACCTAGGCTGCAGCAAGGAAGGACATTTTTAGCATAACTTTTAGCATCCTTCTGTAAAGACTCAGAGAAGTGCTGTATGTCAGCCTCAGCCAGAGAATGTCTCTGCTCCCAAAACCATGACTAGGCCAAAGATCTGCAGCTAAGGGAGAGCAGGAAAAGATTCAAGCACAGGAACATTGTGAAATATATTGATCTGATATGCAAACTGTAAGCGTATAAGGCAGTGTTTGCACTTAATTGAAACTAGGTAGGGGTATCTAGGCTAAAGTCCAATGATTTGTCTCAGTGGGTAAGGTGAATGATATATAAGAAATACTGGAAAGCTAAAGGAGAGTTTGCAGTGTCTTTTGGGAACAAGCTAAATATGTCCCTACTCAGGGGCTCAGTAATCAGTAAAGGCCTTTCCTGGGTGGCATTACTGATATCTTATTGAGTCTTCAAAAATTATTTGAACACCTGAGCCTTTCATTTAACTTACTCCTTACTGCCAAATCTTCATGAAAGGCATCATGGGATGTAATCTCTTTTAGGAGTTTGTCTATGACAGAACCTGCACTTGACAATAATCTGTTAGAGACCTAATTCTCAAATACGTTTCATTTTGATTACTTAAGTGTGTCCTAAAGCAGAGTCCTAAGTTCCCATTTGTGTGACTGAAGGCTATTTTGGTTTAAGAACATTTCGTATGAACCTTTCCCAGGTTTATATGATCAGAGGTGTTCCAAAGCAATTAAAAAGTCATTTTGGTAGTATTCTGTTTTAAAATGTCATCAGGGACCCTTTCAGTCAGAGTCAGCAGTTGCCCTGCTCTCTCTCTTTTTAATAAACATTTTGGTTGTCAAAATTGGCTTGGCTTGAAAAAAAATGCAAGTTTGCCCTGAGGAGCAAGGAGAATATTTCTGCAGAGTATAAAGCACATTGCCTGAACAATTTCAGAGTTACAGATCATTAAAAATAAATTACTCAGTTTGAATATTTAAGAAAAAAACACATTGATATAAAGATTAGAGGTAGCTATCAGGCTTGTTTTTAACTTGGTAAAACGTAATTAAAAAAACCCCTAGAAATAACTGGAAGCAAATGAGGACTTGTTTATAGAACAATAGATTAGTTAGATGCATATAACTTACATGGACCCCATGTATAAAAGGTTAAAAAATGTTTTGTATGCTTTTTCACTTGTCTTTTTGTTTGTTTTGATAGAGATAAATGGAAAACAACAGGAGTTATTTCTTAGTACTTCTACAAAACCTCATTTGCCCTGACAAAATCAATTAATAAGGAACACTGGGAAGTAAACATTCTTACTTCAAAAGTAGGTACCTTGGCCTTAGCTTTATTCTACACAGTATCATAATTAACTTGTGAAAATAATTACAAGTGTTCACACAAGTCATAAACCTTCCCATGGTTGTTTACCTGCCTATGCCTGCCTATCTGGATAAATTCCCAATTGGCTAATGGTATCAATCCCTGAAGAATCTTGGAGAATTGAATTTACTCAGCCCTTCTTGGGATAGTTTTGACTAGGAAGCATCAAGTGTTTGGAGAAAAAGAAAGAAAAAAAAAAAATCAGTGTCTCTTTCATCTTCCTCTCACTCAAGGCACAGGTAAGAGTGGGTCAGGAATCTGCAAGAGGCAGTGGTTCACCTGGCAGAGGCATCGCAGCCTCACCCTACAGTCTGAGCTGGGAAGGTAGCTATGGGAGATACACCTTACCTGCCCAGCAAACCTGCTGCTTTTGAGAGGGTTTATTGCCTAGGCAGCACTAACACAGACAGCAAGATCCAGATGTGTTGGAGTAGAGACAAGGAGGAAATTTTTTGCTTCGTTTGCAACTGGATTGTTTTCCAAGAAAGCAAACCTTAGCAGAGAAATTCAAAGAGACCTAAAAACAAATAAGAGGATAAAATTCACCCCCACTTTCCTGCCTGCCCTCAGATGGAAATTAAAGTGCAGATAGTTCATTTTGTTTCTTTACACGTTTGAGAATAATAACCAAGCTGCAAAAGGGAGATGGATGGCGAAGACTTCTGACTATAACTCTTTTTCCCAGCTTCACATAAGCTCACTGCCTGTGAGGTAACTGTGGTGAGAACCCTCCAGCCTCTTGACTCTCAAAAGTATCATTACCATAGTCTCCCAAAATAAAAGTACTCATTTCCCAACTTAATTGCACTGTAGTGGCTCTAATACTCTTCTTCAAATAATATTCTGGCAATGTTTAAAACAGACTTTGCTGACTAATTTTCTGGTGTAAACCTTCTTTCTCAATGAGGAAACAAACAAAAAGGAAAGATCAGAAGACTATTTGCTATTTAGAGGCACAAAGAAGTAGTCAGACTCACACACAATGATGCCTCCCTAGCTGATAACAAAAGTAAAGAAAAGGAGAGAACACCTGTGGGTTGAAATGAAAATGGATTTAATGAAACAGTGAAACTAATACCCATATGAAGTATAAAAAGTTATACTCACCCTAGCAAATGTACAGCAGTCAGAATAAGAGGGAAAGCAATCGTCAGGAGAAGAAAAAGAAGCCCAAACAAGAGACCCTGTCTTTAGCACACTTTCCCCTTTATACTATGATGTTTATGGTCTGGGACACACCTGTGAGCCAATTCAGGTCAGCTGCTCTGGCTGACCTTAAAATGCTAACAGCCTGCAGACCATGGCTTTCCTATGATTCTGTCCCAGCAAAACCAGGACAGTATTTTATGTAGAATGAAAATTCACAGCAATGTTTCTCTTAAATGCATTAGACATTTTTATGTGTTCTAATATGAGCACAGAAAACTCAGACTTCAGAAAACATAGACAGCTATACAGGTAGTAAAAATTTCCTCACTACCTAAGCAAGGATCATTTTCTAGTAACTGCAGGATTTAAGGCTGTAAAGAGCAGCATCTGTTGACTCCTAGAAGCTGCATATGGCTGCCTACCTCTGCCTTGTTCTCTCCCTGTCTGCACTGACAACAAAACTTCAGATTCCTGAAGTCCTGGTTGAGCATCTGTAACACAGAAGTAGGCACCAAACCTGCCATCACAGAAAGCCCTTCCAAGCTGAAGCCAAATTAACTGTTCTCTCTTTCTTTTCTGTCCACTGCTCTCTTTTACCTCCTCCTCTCTGTCTAAACATTGTGTGAGCAAAATGCAAGAGGTGACTCTAGCATCTTTTGTTTCTAAGATATTGTTTCCCTGTGTGAGTTCCCATTTTTCAAGATGGAAGGCTTGACAATGCAAGTAGCCAGCATTTTTTCACCTCAAATTTGATAAGGATGTGGAAGAGATTCACTATGATGGGCCTGAAATAATTCTTGGTCTGTGGTTATACTACTTTTGTAAAAAGTACATACACAAATGTGAACAACTTACTGTAGGAGAATCAACTTACATATGAGAATCATATTTGAATCATACTTCATTCTCATACAAGTAGATTTTTAAAAGAGTGGTTTAAATAGAGCTCTGTGCTACTAGCTAAGCAATATAGATTACAAAATTGAAATTGATTATCTTTATAAAAGAGAGTTCATATGAAATGCCGCATTCAGAAAAGAAAGGACACCATCTACCAAGGTACAAATGACCCACACATTCATGCAGTTTTTCTTGCTCAGGAGTTCTGTTTGACCCTCTCTTGAATAACCACAGAAGGGAAATTATCAGATGTATTCTCCAGCCCAAACAACTTACTGAAAAACTCAGGGCAGAAAAGAAGGTTTCTACAGAGAGATAATGTGGTGATTACTGCCTTTGGAAAAGAACATGTGGGCTTACATGTAGGAAAAAGGAGAAGCTGCCAGCAGGGGAAAGGATATTGGCTTTGAAAACACTTACTCTAGAGAGTAAAACAAAGAAAGGTGTGGTACAAGTGGTAAGGAGGTTATGTGTCACAGAGGAGTCTTTTAAATCACTTAAACCACTTTTTGCAGAATCCCGATCTTGGTTCCTGCTTGTCATGGAATGAGTGGAATGCACGTCACTCAGAATAGGAAAGCAGCAATGTTTTGTTGAGATAGAATGATAATTTGGCATTTTGATGAATCTGATGGAATTTAACAAAGTTTAACAGAGATTTATCACGGTTCAATTTGATGAAAATGTTCACTCTGTTACTATGTCGAAGAAGTATACAAGGGAATACTGAATTAAAGGATGCAGGGAATAAGGGAAACCTACACAACCGTAATTTAGGATTTATTAATATAGTGGTAAATCAAAATATTAAATAGTATAGTTTTAAATAATATTTAATTATTAGTCAATTATCAAGGTGATTTAACGAAATTTACTGTAATCAACATAGTAAGTTGGTTTGAGAATGGCAGGATTCCCATAAGACACATGATAGTTTCCTAAATTAAATCGTGCATGCAGATACACACATATAGGCATATACACAAACACACACATATCTACAAAAACATAAAGGTTAAATCATACACAGAGGCACATACACACAGATGTAGAGGTTAAACTGTAATTAAGATTTTTCCTTTTCTATAGTCAATTTTTGTTACTTAATCTTTTAAATTTCATGAGATCTAGTTACAGTGATTTAGTCACTTTCCCTTTCATCAGATTTTACCAGTGGACAGTCTTTTCCCTTTGTTGGCTTTCAGTAGCAGATATCTTAGTTACTTCAAGAAATTTACCTTGAACAAGATGAAAATCTACCCTAAGAGGTGTTCCAACTTAGGGAGAGATGCTGGTTCACAGCCCTCTGTGATCCTGGAGAGCTCAAAAGGCCTCACTTAGGATCAGTATTTGTAGGATCACAGGATGATTGACTTTGGTCAGTATTTTTTCATTGTGGCCTTTATTCTTGTCAGGCAATCTTGGCACCCTTCAGAGTGTGATAAGATCCAGGCTGGAGGAATTTTAGGAATGTTTCCCTGGCAACAGAAGTTTCAGGCATGGTTAATGAGTGCCTAATCATCCAAACCCGTTGTACTTGTACTTAGGACAAGAAGGTACCAGATTATCTCAACTCACAGTTCCAGTAAGCAAGACTGGAAGGTGTCAGATTGTCCCAGCCCACTGCACTTGTAATTATACCAAGAACACAATGTTGACTGGGGCTGACATCACATTTTGGCTCAGAGGGGATCTGCACCAGCACATCATGAGAGGTGGCAAAAGGTGAAGTACAAAGCCAGCCACAGACAGGGATGTAAGATGTAGGAATAGTATTATGAAGCCCAGCAGCTTGAGTTTGATTGCTTACTTGAGGCCATAAGCCAAAGGAGAAATCCAACTGTGGTTGTATAACTGCTGCATATAGAAACCCATAGTTATGTGGGGAAATGAACAGCATATAAAACACAACACAAAACCTATTAATGGATGAAAAAGTTTGGCAAGTTTATGCTTTTTTTTCTGGCTGTATGTAGCCAGTTTACTCTATGAAAGAGAATCTGCAGTTTGCACTATAGCTCCAGGATGGTGATTAATAGAAAATTATTTCACATGGCACTTGTTATTAATGATTATAGTATTTATTTAATGACTAGTCTTCTATTTTTTTCCTATGTTCCTATGACAGCAATTATCACATTGTTTTAGGTATTGTGATTGGGGATGGTAATTTTAAAGGATGTTATTTACTTCTGATTACTATATTGTGTCACATGAATGACTATATTTCATCATAGTGTACAGTGCTACAGCAAGAGAAAGCAGCTACTGCCTAGTCTGAGGCTTGATGGAGCGGCAGGAAATTAAATGTTAGCATGAAAGAAAGCTTCTATTTAAACACTATCACTTGCTTGGAGTAAAAAACTCTGAGATGGTCACTGTGTAATGATGATAGAGACAAAATGAAGAAAGTGTGGAATTATGCGTGTTCATAAAGAGTGCTTTTCTAAATCCTCAAAAAGAATTTAAATCCTAAAAAAAAGTCTGCTGCTGAAGTTACCTATGATATTGAAGAAAATAAGGTAATACATATTTATATACAAAAAGTAACACAGGCAATACTGCATGACTACTGTGTACCATTGCAGTGTAACGTGAGGCACCTGAGTTACTCTTATATGTGGGCTTTTTTCTGTTTCCTATTATAAAGTATATACTATTCAAGGCTGAAAAGAATTATATTACATTCTGTCCTCCTATATTATATAGGCTATATTACAGGCTACATGCTCCATTATCTTAAAATATAAAGTACAAAACCTGAGAGGTTTCAGAAACAGCTATTTTGCTTGTACAATCTAGTTTGTTTAGTGAAATTCTTTCAGATTTATTCCAGTCATGCATACAGAATTTTTTCTCATGGTATTTACTACAACAGAGAATCAGAAAGAGAAAGCAAGCAAGCTGAGAGTCCTGTAACTTTTCTCTCTTCCACCTGTATACTGAAACAGTAAAAAGACATTTCAGGGTATTATAATTATTCTGTGGCCTTGGAGAACAGCATATTGACCCTTTCTGTTCAAGAGGTGGAACAGTTACACCAGTAATGATGCATTGCCTTTGTTAATGGCACTGGAGCAGTCTGCCATAAAAATGTCACCTGATCCTCCCAGTCTAGCATAGCACCTAATATCTCAGGCAATTATTTACATATAACTTTCAGCAAATTATTTTGGTACTATTCAAGGGTGAAAAAAATATGTTTGAAACTTTGTGCTTTCCAAAAATTTTTAAAACCATCCTTTTCACCAAGCCTAACCATTCAGACTGGTAATGCTGATGAGCTGTTGGCTGTTACCTCTCCCCAAAAAGCACTTCAGCAGGCAAAACAGCCATTGTGTGTATGAAAACAGCAAGAAGGACAAGGGTGTAACTTGAGGGTCTTTAAAAACCCAAGTACAACATATACGTGATTTGCTCAGTGATAAAGTTAGAATTAAGCAAAAATCCTGTGGATGGGAACAAAGGAACTGCCTATTTTTTTGCTATTCCAAGTTGAAGATGGAGATAAAATGAGAAGCCTAGCTGATGGATCCTCATAAACACCAGAACATAGAATAACATCAGGGCAACCTTGCAATAAAAAAAATAAAATAAAAAAATCAGTCTTGCTGATTTCTCAAATTTTTTTCACTTCAAGTTGCCCACTATTCAGTTAGGCAATTAACAGTGGAGACATATGATGCAGAAAGACGAAGTCTCAGAGAAAAAAGGTAGTAAAATGTGAGAGACTGATTAAGTATACTGAAAATTGACAATGGATGAGCTGAAGGAAAAGGATGTACTGCCAAACTACTTTGAGTTACAAGCAAAGCAGCTACGGCCAAACCACTCTGGATCAGTTCCTCTTCCTAATATAATTGTGAGATGGGGTATTTATCACGATCTCAGTAAAGGTTCTTGGGTACAGTTATGGTGTGTATACCTTGAGGGTATTTTCTTAGTACTGGCACTTTCTAACAAAAGGATCTGAAAGGCTTTGACCACTGCAGGACTGTCACTTTTAGAACTTGGCCAAATGGGTCTGCAGCTAGTTCCAAAATATATCCTTTGGTTTAGCATTTTACCTGCTTCATATTTTTCATGGAAAATTGTGGTTGCTGAAGTAGGCATTTTTCTTTTCTTCTTTTATAGAAGAACGTCTGATTCATAACAATCAGAGTTCAGCATCTGGAAATGTCTGAGCACCTTGGATGACATTTCTTTCAAGAATTAGACAGCCAAATTCATGCTCATGTTCAGGTTCCCATTACAACCACAACAGAAATCTAACACTCAGTTTAGATGCCCAAAGGTAGACCTCTAGTACTCTTTGAGTCACATTAAGACACCCAAAATTCCTACTCAAGAGTTGCAGACATGAATAGTCCTTAGAAGAGCTATAAGTGTCCAAGCAACAGCCATTTGTGTCCAAGCAACTGCCTCATTCACTCTGTTCTTTGACCTTTTCCTCTTAAGTGACTGGAAATGTTCAAACAATGACAAATAGGAACAGTGTTAATCCCCTGAAAAATGTCGACATGGGTGGACATGGAGCTCACAGTGTGAAGGTCATGGAGCAGATGAGACTAAACACACCTCAGGCAACAATGTTGGCTCTCACGGTGCTAGCATCAGCGATGACATTAACAAGATAGCTGCCTAAAAAATTCTTATATCCAGCAATAAAGACACCACAAATGCCTGAGGACAGGTTCTGGGAGATCCATTCTAGTGCAGATTGAGAAGCACATGCTGATATTAAGAACCACTACCTGTGCACAAAGGCAGAGCTAAGGAGGTCTATCAGCCTTTCCATGATGGTTGTTAAGCAGAGGTTTCAGTAAAGTACCCTGAGAGCTACTCATTCTTATCCAGTGTCTCATTCTTATCCAGAGCCACTGCAGCTCTTTACAGTGAAGATTTACCTGACCTGATGTCTCAGTGCTGAATATAATTCAGCTGAAATTCTGATGTTTATGCTACTCTTTCAAGCTAGTGGGGATGTATCTAGGGAGGTGGGAGGTATCTGATTCTATTCCTAAAGAGCTATCATTATTTATGAGTGTGTTGAAGGTCAGGGCTGGGCTGACCACAACCCAGTGACAGACACTCCCCATTACACCCTTCCCCTCCACCATGGGAAGGGGAGGGGACATAAAAGAGAGAGAGAGAGAGAGAGAGAGAGAGAGAGAGAAACTTGTGGATTGAAAAAGAAAACTAAAACTACTTTAATGATAATAATAATGATAAAATCAAATATATACAAATAAACACAAATACATACAAAATCAATTCTGAACCCAAACCATCACTCCCTCACCCTCCCCCAATGGTAACTACATGACCATCTCTACTGATACTGCAGGAGAAGGCCTCAGCAGCAGATGGGAACCAGGCTCAGGGGCTGGATCCTGGCACTGGATGCAGGAGCTTATGGATCAGGATCGAGGGCAGAACACGCAGACTTCTCCTCAGATGATGGCCATTGAAGAGCAGGAGAAGAAGAGGGAGAGAAAAAGGAACTGACCCTCAGTTTTATATCAAATATGACATGTATGGAATGGAATACTTAGCTGGTCAGTTTAGGGTCACCTGTCTCGAGCACTCCTCCCAGAAAGTGCAGCTTTCACTCTGCACCCCCCAACATGATACACAAGATTTAGCAGTGACATTAGTTTGCGTACCATTCCCTGGTGTTATATCTTGGCTTGCTACACATTTAGTCTTTTTCAAGACTTCCCATAAGTTGCAATTTTATTCACTTAAGAGCCAGAGACATTTTCTTTGACTTGATCTTATGAGCAGAAGTGAAGTAAAAGAGTACTTGAAATACAGTGGAGGCACACACTGCTGCTTAAACTGCATGTCTACTGGAGCCTCAGTAAAGATGGCTAGAAATGATAGAGCAGAATGGAGAAATATAAAGCCATAGAACAAGAAGGCGGCCAGGAAAAGGGACAGCTTATTGGCCATGGATAATAAACAGGTAAGAAAAGGAAAGAAGAAATGCAAAAAAAAAAAACCAAACAAAAACTGATTTGAATACTATATGCAAGAAAGTAAAACAGTATCAAGTAGAGAATTCACAGAGTAATAAGAATGCAAGCCTTCCTGTTTACACACTATCTTTTCTTTCATTAATATTTTGGAAACTGTTCTTATTTATTTACTTTTAGCATACCACAGCCATGCATACTGAATAAAGCAATATCTGGTCTCAAACCAGTCATGTGCTTTCGCCTGTGCATGTGCTTTCTGCTCAGTTAATGCCTTCTTATAACATTACTGTTCTTTAACACTGATTTTTGTCTAAGAACAGTACCATAGCCCTCCACATGACTCTTCTACTCCTGCAGTCACCAGCCCTGCCCTAATCAATCCACTTCAAATTGCAATTTAGGATGGTTTGCAACTGATAAGCTGCTGCTCAATTCTGTTTGATATTGAGTTAATCTTTCCAGGAGCACACAATCAAGGATTTCACAAATGAATCACTGTAAGACTGAGATGACAACATAAGAAGCATGTCCAGTACCTAGGACAGGCACTGAATGCTCATGATCTAAGTCAATTGCTCAGATAGCCTCTCTTCCACCACGAGAAAGCACAATATAACTAGCAAGTATATAGCTTCTTCCTATAAACCCTTCTTTCCTTCTCCAGCATTTTCATTATCTTTGTATCTCTCTTATTTCTCTCAGGATGAAATTACTTTTATATAAGCTGCATTTCAAAAACCTTGAGTTCTTTGCTCTATCACATACTTATAGAAGGAAAAACGTATCTAGTAACAGAGTTATTACTTGAGTGAAGTTCTTGTACAAACCCATCAAAAAAAAAAAGGAAAGAACAGGATGTGTCTTTGGAAGTCCATCAACAGAACTAAATCCATTAAGAAACAGGCCTAGAATTAGTATAATTCACATAATTAGTGTAATTCACATTTAAACATTTGTCCATATTTCCACACAAACACTGGCGAGTCCCAAGGAACTTAATGTTGTGTATTTTAAATACTTCTTTTTTGTTTGTTTGTTTGTTGAGCCATTAGAGGACCTTAAAATTTTTTTTTCATTATGTTTAGGTATTTAACCAAAGAATATTTTTTCCAAAAAAATTCTCTCTTTTCCTAAATGACAAAGCACTTAAAAGTCTTTTATTTCAGTGCAGTAAATCCCCAAACTTGCTTTCCTTTATACAGTATAGCTTACCTATTAGATGAGAATTGTGCAAAAAGTCTTACAAAACAAGTAAAGAGAATGCAGAAGCTATTTGTCAGAAAGAAAATTGAAACTAGTATCAGTTGAAACTAGAAAGGAGCCATAACATGGAAATGTTTGTAGTAACATGCATACTTGCTGCAAAATATCTTTTCTTTCTTGTCCAGAATATCCCAAGTAAAAGTAAATTAACATTTTAGCTAATGATGCCAAATCACCCTTCGAATTTTGTAATTGTCACAGCGGTTTTCTGTTACATAAAGCAAGTCAGGCTTGTAGGGAAAAGTAGTGGGAAGTATCTTTTATGAAGCAGATGAAATAATTTGGAAAGATGGACAAGGTTTTCAGCACTCAGAAAGCAGATGAGAAGGACAACAGATTTTACCTAAGCTAGCAGAGACTTTCTTTGTTTCTGTAGTGTGTCATTTTCCTGATTTTCACTGTGGAATTTTTCTGCTCAGCTTTAGCACCATACACAATTAATACCAGAAATTAATTTAACCTCAGGGAAAGATTATCAATTTCTTTTCTTTTTACTAGTTGGAGCTGGTTCAAACAAGTGTGTTGCAATAGCAACATGGAAAAAAAAAATCTCTTTGAGTTAATGTACTTTTAATTAACACACACGGACAGAAAGGGAAAGAGGAGAGCTAAAAATACACAAAGGTTCTGAAATGCCACAGAATGTTATCTTCAAATGACTAAATAAGATGCTTGAAGGAATAAAGGTCTCTGTAAGCCATATTACTAAGGTTTGTTCCCCGTGATTTACATTCAGTGTTCTGTCACAAAACGGTGCTGCTTACCTCAAGAAATCCTATGATTCAGAAAGCAAACTAGTGTCTTGGGTCTGGATTCCAGTATTCTTGTCTGCATTCAGAAGTATTTTTACCCCACAACTATATTAAGAAAGATCAATAAGAAACAAAAAAGGAATTAATTAGAACAAACAATAAAAACTAGTGTGGTAATTTACTCTAATTAGAATCAGTGTGTCTCTCTAGCATAGAACTGTAACAGGAGTTACTTCTATGAAAGCCTAAAGCACTTTTTAAGTCTACCCTTCTCAGTCTTTTTAGTGCCTAGATGCCTTGCATTTTCCTGAAAGATCTAGGAACCTCCAAAACTTTCCCAAAAATACCAAAGAGCACCCAGTAGGGAATTGTTACAGTTTTCAGTTACAATCTAGAAACAGTCTGGTGAATTTTCGTATCTGTTTACTATTTTGATTTCCCCCCATTTTGTTAGTATATTTGTAAGTAAAGATTGTGTATAATGTAGCTTTTTATTTTGCTTGGAATCAGTTTTGACCCATCTCCTGAAGAGCTATGACACCTTCACCTATAGGAAACAAGCCACAGTTTAAGAAATACTGCTTCAGACTTGCAAAAAATTCCTCATCCACTGATTCCGCCTACTGGCATATCACCTGGTTTAACTTTTGTTGGCTGCAAATGGAATCATAAAGTCTCACAGGTAACATACTGCTCATGTATAAAGATCATCCCTTAGGTTTTTGTTTTGTTCTGTAGAATCCATAATCAGCTAAGTCATGGTCTCATCTAGCACAATTCAGATAACATACTACACACCCATGTGATTTCCAGCTATCATACCATTCCTATTAGTGTGACTATATCATATGAATGAAAAAGGGATTTCTATCTCATTAAGGGAAAAACTTAATATTCACATATTCACATAATAATAGCCACATATTAAGCAATCAATATCTTGAACCTGTACAATCACCTAAAATTTCGTATTCAAGAAGTTAATCAGCAGAAATTAGGAGTCAAATCCAAATTGAAACCAGTGCAATACATCTGTTCTAATTGAAACAAACTTCTCAGCTTGACCACTCAGAGTAGAACAGGACCTGTAGAGGAATCAGGATGATTTTGCCTCCATCATTTCATGAATGAGAATCGAGTCAATCTCCAAGGCCATAAGATACCAGAGCTTCACAGTTTTCCTTCTGAAATGCAGTCATAAAAAACCCAAATTCTTTTATCACACCTCAGAAAGTACAGAAAAGGAATCTCTTTAAAAACTTATCTTTCAGAATTGTTCCTTGAATGGAGGACATACCTGCTTGAGTTTTGCCTAATTTAGGTACTAGTTGTTGCCTTTGTGTCTTCATCAGCTGATCCTACTTGCATTTTCAATTGTCTATGCAGGATAGTACTATACTGATAAAGTACTGTTAAGAGAAATTTTAATCTTCACTTCAAGAACAAACTGCTCTGAGTACAATGCTCTACAGTTTTATCATCTCATCATTTAATTCAGTTTCTGCAAGATCATTCAAGTTCCACAGATATTGTTTAAAAAGGCTGACTTAAAAATGACTATGAAAAGTTTAAAGTGAAATTTCCATGAAGAGCTCTAAAACCTCCTGTTTTCAACTTCATGTTCTTAGATGAATGTCTGCTTTTTAAAGCAAATGCCATTCTACCAATACATTTATCATTGATCATAAAAAATTGAGAAGAAAGCTGAAAAAGAACAGTTGAAGGACAAACCTGCCACTTAATATTATGATGAAAATGATGTTTATTTAAAACTAGCTAAAAATAAGCACTAATGGTTCTAACAATCATCAGCAATGAAATCCTTCCCACTGTGTTGTTTTCAGGTCCTGAATAAGAAAACATGAATCGGGTAAACACTATACTGGTCAACCATCATTCTTCAGATGACAGCAATGGATTTGGTGGAAAGCAACATTAACGGGTCCCAAAACCCAGGTGACTGTCTCCATGGACCTTGCCAACTCAGAAACACGCCAGGAGGGTATAAAAACCATAACAGTAGGGAGACTTTTGAAGGGAAATATTTATATAGTATTGCCATGGCTTATTATCAGGAGACAAAACAGTACACAGAAAGGTTGATATTATTGTTTATGAGCACTTACTTTACAGGTTTTCTAGGTCAGCTCTGAGACCACTTGTGATTGCCTCTACTTGCATAAATAGTTCTTCACATCCAGTTCTTCAAGTTGAAGCTTCTTAAACAGGCTGTCGTCCTTCATTGCTCCACACAAAAGCAGTGCCCCTTTTACTAGTGGCAGAATATGGAGGTTTTGTAGCTCAAAGGAGAAGACAGTGACACAAACTCCATGTTTCCACTTGAGTGGAGTCTGATATGCCCTCTTGCCCCTCTGCACATTCCTCAAAGGCAAAGCAATGCCCTCTTTGACAGCTACCAACCCCGTAATGATGACATCTTACTGCAGGAACTGCCCCTTCACATCTAGAGCAGGCAGCAAGCAGTCAAAAGCATTGCCTTGCAAAACTTCTTCATCCAAAGTAAGATGTAACATATTGCTTCTTAAAGCAGAACAGAAAAACAACAGAAATCTTATAGTGCAGGTTTTTCTTAACAGCCCCACTGAAAGACTTCACAATTGCACACTAGGAAACTTGAAAGTAGAAAGAGAGGAGAGCAAATACTTAGGGACAGCCAATAAATGGCAAGAACAAACTAACATCAATCATGTATTTTCTTTTAGCAAATTCATCTAAACTTCTTCCTGTTGGCTTGATGATCTTCCCCATGAAATTATTTATAACAATATAAAAAAAACTGTCAAGAAATGCTGAAAAGAAACATAGTTGCCTTGTGAGGCAACATTAAGAGTTTGTTCCCAGGAAATGTGTGATGTTACTTGAAAGTGCCACCCTAAAAATAAATCTATAAGGAAGCAGTCATCTTGCCAAATTAGGAGTTACATAGATATCTGTATATAACTGCTATAATCTAATATGTTTTCCTTCAAAAGGTTTGTAAAATATGTCGTGTTATTTCCTATTATTCTGTCTTTCTAATATCCACAGAAATAAAAAAATCAAGACCAAGTAAATTAAGTTCAGTTTAAAAGAATGTATGATCTAAAGAAAGTTGCTATTAGATGTGTAGAGCAGTAACCAAATGATCTTTTATGTGTCAGTCACTGACAGAAACTTTCAGCAATAATTTACAAAACCAATGAAGAACATGCTGTAACTGATGGACAAAGTCAGAAATAGCTCTTCACTACCTCCTACCCAGTCCCATCAGTGGCTGCAGAGGCAGCTGTGCCACTGAGGAAAGTGAAATTCACTGTATGGGCCACGCACAGCTGCTAAGCGCCCCAACATGTGGTGCTGGAGACAACTGTAATATAAAGCAAGTCCATGGTTCTTCCAGGTGACCAAGGGCTAAACCAAGAAGCCAGGAGTGCAAATATGACTTACAGCATGTTATTCTTGCTTGTACTGTGTCATGCAGAAAATACACCTCAGTTTCACTCATGGGTCTGATATAAACATAATCAGATAATTATAGCTTTACCTGATTGAAAGGAGGAAATGACATTTACATTCATGAACTCTGTTACACCTAGATATGCATACAAATAACTGCATGCTATGAATACAGGAAAAGTATGAAAAGAATGTTCATTTTACAGTGAAAACTTGTTCCTCATTGTTGAGTGACCGACCGATTTTTTCTTCTGCAGTATAATACAATAGTTGGAAATTGCAAGGCATTAACAGTCTCTCTCAGCATAAAATGGTTGGAGGATAAGAAATCAAAGACAGGAAAACAATAACTGCTTGAGTCTTCAAGTATACTGAGCAACAAAAGGCCACAGCAGCCATGAAGGAAAGGGTGAGACAGTGAAAAAGTGATCCAGTGAGTGGGTGAAAGAAAAACAGACACTGGGAAAGTAATTCTTAACTTTGTGAAGTACTCTGTTTATTTGCAACAGCTTCCACATACAGATCCAATATTTATGTTGTGGGAGGGGTGAGCAAAATCACCATAAAGAAAAAGTAACTTTAAGATTGCAATCCATTAAAAAGTCATTCTTTGGATGGGTTGCAAACAGACCTGTGCAGAGGTATTAATCTCTGTAGCTCCTAAACACCTAGAATAAACATCACTGTAAGCAGTAAGTTTTTGTTCAGCAGCTCCAAACAAAGTTGCAAATTTAAATGCCTAGGCTTCTTCTCCTTAGGAAACCTCCAACAGCACTTGACCATTCCTGATGCCAGTTCCAAGTGAAAATATGACAGTGCAACACACAAAAAGTGCAATAGACTTTGTGAACAGGTGGTTTGCACACACACCTCATCTTTCCCTGTGAAGAACACCTGAGTGTTCCTTGCCTTTTTGTCCAGTGGTTCTGTGTGTCTCCAGCTTTATTTCACTCTTCAGAACTTAAGACTTCAATTCACTAGAGTAAATCAAGGTATAGTTAAACAGCTGCTTAAATCCTTTGATCAAAAATAACTGAGCTATCAGTTTCTAAGCTGTCACACAGGAATCTGTAACTTCC
Source organism: Galbula dea (assembly GCA_013399015.1). NCBI lineage: Eukaryota > Metazoa > Chordata > Aves > Piciformes > Galbulidae > Galbula > Galbula dea. Next base: position 97,423 of record VWZX01001963.1, read on the forward strand.
CACTGGAGGATGTGCTGGTTGGAGCTCCCACCTTTGAATTGATCATCATTGCATTCCATTTTCTCTTTTGTTGCTCTCACCATGTTATCAATTTTATCCAAATCAAATTATTTTATATATTCATGCACAGAAGTGAGTATACTTCTGAAGAAAGTATTTAAGAAAACCTGAAGTTTACTATACTTCCTTTCTTATGCCTAACATATCATGTAACATTACAAAATAAATAGATCATCTATAATTCAAAATTAATATGAGTCCCAGAAGCTCCACAGCTGATTATCACATAAAAATGGGAACAGCTAGCCCTCACTGCACCTCAACACATAGCTCAGCAGTACAAGAAAAACAGTGAGGTGATTGACCCCAAACAAAGAAAGGATGTCAGCTTCTAGGACAAAAGAGTCTGTGAGTCAAGCACCCCATCGAGGCTCAGCCACATGTGCCTCTTCTACCTCTGCTCTGTAGGGTTGCTTGGGCATCCTATGCTCACCACAGCAGCTGCAGTGTACTCCTTCTCTGTGTGCCTACCTGTCTTTGCTGGAACCTAATCACCTACGGATTATTCACAAGTTCTGCTGTAAAACCTGGGTGCCTTAAAAGCTGGTGGTGTGACAGCACAGATATGCCTAAATGGCTTTGTGCATCTAGCATTTAGGTGACAGTGAAAGTAAGAATATGACTCAATTTGGAAGAAAATCAGAGAGATCAAGTGGAAAATTATTGATGTACAAAGACTTATTACTGCTAGTGATGAAATATTCATGAGAAAATACTTAAACATCAATGTGTCAAGCCTTTTTGCTAATGTAGGACACACCATTAGGATTTGCTGTAAACAGCTTTTCCATCAACTACTTCCCTCTGCCCCTATTGGTAATATATCCATGATCAAATACTAACACCCTAGACACCAGAGCAAAATGAAAGTTCAGTTAGAGCTGTTTCCCCTACAGCCTTCCAAGAAGGAAGCTGAGAGGAAATATTTGCCCAGGATCAAGCAGGGAGTCCATTAAAAAGTGTAAAGATGCCATAAATCCTTGCGTTAATGATCTTAAGTTCACAGTCAGCAGCTTCATACTGCTATCATGTCAATGTCAGTGGAGGCCCCGTTAGCAAAAAACCAAAACCCAGTACTCTTTAATGTATTGAGGAGTGGACTAAAAAGACGAATAGAAGAGAGGTCTAGAAACATCTCCAGCTTCCATCAGCAAAGAAACAGAACAAAAAAGATTCTTCATTCCATCAACCTTAGGAGCAAAATAGGTTCTGGCTGGAGTGGATTAACAGTAAATCATTAAGGGTAATTTAGATCAATTGCTAACAGCATTAGTTCAAATGACTTTTTAAACTTACCTGAAATTTCCCTGCTTGTACTCTGAGCCTGAATTAATCACATGCTTTCCAAGCACAGCTGCATGTTTAATTTGAAGTCAGGTATTATACAGAATTCATGTGTCTGCACTTTAATTTCTTTCTTTTGGTAGGTTTCTCAGTGTGCAAGTTAATGTTTGATGGCTAATAGATCTCCTCGGTGAAAAGAAAGCCAATTGGGAGATCAAACAGTACTTCACTTTTAGAGTGCTCAAAAGGATAAACAGGACAATACTCACGGAGAGGCTGCCACTCAGTTTAATAACGTGAAGGGTCACAGAATCATTAAGGTTAGAAGAGACCTCCTAGATCACCAAGTCTAATCATCAACTATCACCACCATGCCACTTAACCATATCCCCAAGTACCACATCTATATGTTTTCTTCATGCCTCGAGGGATGGTGGCTCCTCCACCTCCCTGGGCAGCCTGCTCAAACACCTAACAACTCTTTCAGTGAAGAAATTTTTCCTAATATCCAATCTAAAACTCCCCTGGAGCAACTTAAGGCCATTTCCTGTTGTCCTTTCACTGGTAACCCATAAAACAACCCCCCATCTCTGTGCAACATCCTTTCACGTAGTTGCAGAGAGAAATAAGATCTCCCCTGGTCATTAGACCATCTAACTCCATTCCATGTTTGTTACCAGTTTTCATCTGATGACACTAGCCAAACAGTCAGAATCTTTTATACATATGTACATATGTGCATTATGAAATCATGCAAAAATCCTGTGATATCTAGTTAATGTTTTGGTTGCATCAGAAGGTATCGTATCTGGCTTCCTGTTGGAGGCAATGTTAGCAATTTAACAGGAGCATCTTAGGACTTTGGGTAATATGCAGTTATTTCTTTACCTGTGACTTTAATTTGGGCGTGTGCCATTTTCTGACACCTTGTAGCAAGGCAAAGCCTGCAGAAGAGGATGCATTAGGCTTGCAGACTTCAAACCAGTTTTAAAATTACCATGGGACCCTTGCCTGCACTCATAACAGTTATAAAAAAAAAAACAGTTTAAAATGCAATGCATTAAGTATTGAAACCCAGCTGACTTCCACCAACAGTGTGACTAATCACTGCTCTCTGGCATTTTTGCACTGCTGAGTTAAGGGAATACAAGAGGTGACCTTCCTGACACTTCACTCTCAAAGCCTAGCAAAGAAGAAGTATGCCTGCCCAGGCACAGCAGGCACTGCGAAAGCAAGGAGCAATGATTCTGAGACTTCTGAGATCATCTAACAAGAATGTGACTAATAGATCATTGCTCTGCTGCCACCGGGGTACTGGTGTCCTTGGTAACATGGGCACTGCAGATCTGTTTAAGGTAAGTGTCTGTTTAAGGTCTGCCCTTGCAGAGCCTCTACTGCACTTTGAGTCTTCGGGGTTTGCTTTTGACTCCTGAGATCAGTGCCTGCTCAGCACGTGTCCAGGCTCCTTTGCCACTGGCAGTTTCCTGTGTTGTAACTCTGCTCTCATCAGATGGACCCTGCTCTGACCTGCTGGCTGCGGGCTTGGGGATGTGGACCTTGTGGCATGAACCATGGCTGCACAACCCCACGGCCATGCTGAGTGCTGAAGCTCTGAACACCGCCTTGCTTCTAGCAAGAAAGAAGTAAGCTGCTTTCAAGCACATAACTGATCTCCTTGCTCTCTGTTCTTGTACAGATTACTTACCCACACTCACCACTCAGGAATTTCTCATTTTAACTACAAAACTTTAGTGTAATTCTCTGTCTCACCCACTTGCTAAATGCAGAATTTCTAAACCAGAGAATTTTGGGCATGAAGAAGTTTCCAAATTCAAGAGTTTAGGTAAGAACATGATGGTCATACACAGTGAATAACCAAGAGAGCAGAAAATAATGAATGTTCACCTAGTACAACTTGAACTGTGTCATTCTTTTTTATCTAATAAAAAAAAATCTCAGCTAATTTTTTCTACTTAAATTTCAGCACAGTGTCTAATACAGCATTTATTACAAATATCTATTACACTTATGTTAGAAATCCTTCAATACCAGGGTTTATAAATAAAGGGGCTGACTTAACCATAACCATATGTGTCCTCTAACTGTATATTATTTAACTGGACTACCAAGGAACACCAAGATGGACTGGAACATCTCTCCTATGAGGAATAGCTGAGAGAGCTCAGACTTAGACTGGAGAAGGGGAGGCTTAATGTATATAAATACCTGAAGGGAAAGTGCAAGGAAGAAGGAGCCAGGCTTTTTTTAGCAGTGCTCAGTGGCAGCATAACAGTCAATGGACAGAAACTGGACAGAAACAGTCCAGTTATCAAACTACCATAGATGGCAACTCAAGCACCTGATCCAGATTATGTACATGAGATATACAAACTGGGGAAGACAACTTAAAATAAGACAGACTATTAAAGAGAGCAGAAGTATCAAATTCAGATGGGAAGTGACTGTTTTGTGGATAATAGTAGAGTCTTGGCTGTAATAGGATGAATTTCTTGTTATGCAATGACTAGATTCAGCAGTCTACACAGCTGCTACAAGGATTTCTTTAAGTCTTGTTTTCTAAATGAAACAGACTAATCTCTTCCTTCCCAGAAGCTTTCTGTTAGGGGAACATCCCTGACAGTTGATGTTTACAGCGAGGATTGTTTGGTCATTTAAATGTAGTTTGTATTTATATATATATTTAATGACATTGGGGAGTTTGTTAAAATGGACACTGTAGCCTGTAGAAAATTGTGCTAAATTAAATCAAGTCTGTTTTGAACTTTTGTCATTAATTTATTTAAATTACCTGGTAAAGCCTCCACCTAGTTGTTTACAGAGTGATTAAGTATGCACCTATTAAATATCCTGTAACACACTTAGAGACAGATTGCTAACCCTGGACTGCACTATGTCATTGTGATAAGACTGAAAATATCTCCCAAAGAGATAGAAGACATAATTACTATCCTATTTCCATCTTTCAGTATTTACAACTTAAAAGGCATAAAAGGAAAAACTGGAAATACAAAACCTCTGAGATTAATTCCATAACAGAAAAGCTTTTTAAGCATCACTAATTTCAGGGAAACCACCAAGAATTACATGCACATATGCACCACCAGTGAATGGAAGTGAATCATTAACAGGTATAAACATTCACAGACACAGCACAATATTTCTACTGAAGATAGGGTAAAGCATGTCAAAAGCTGGAGGACTAAATCATACCAGAAGCAACATTAGTATTATGTTGTTTAGGCTGCTCTTCTTCTATATTTTTTTTCATTTCCCCATATATAAACATGTAAGTATTGTCATATGAAGACCTGTTCAGGAAAAATATACCATGGCTATGAAATACATATATGAAATACATGTGGGATTAGCTTCTCTGGGTGGAAAATGAAGCAAACCTGAGCTTTCCACTTTCAGAGAGCTTCAGTACTCAAACTGCTCAAGAAACCAAACAAAAAATTGGTATTACCTTTGTTTCCTGTTGGCTGTCTGGAGGCAGATGTGCTTGTGCCAGGAAGGGGGGTATTTTTATAAAGGCTTAGGTGTGTTGGAAAGGCTCTTTAAGTGCTTATGGAGTTTGACCTACAAATAAGAGGAATTGAGGAATGCTTGCTGGTCATTGCAAGTCCAAATATGAGATTTCTGCCTATTCATGGCTATTGTGAGGAACTTGTCTAGGCCTAAAGGCAAGATTCAAAGCACATGAGAAACTTTGCAATGAGTCTTAATTTCTAGATGCTGGCTGCCTTCTGGCATAGTTAGAGTCTTTGAGAACAATGATTTTACCTTCTGGGCCCTACAGTACTGATTAAGTAATTTTGTCAATATAGTTCTTGGTGCTTTTTAAAAATATTTCTACATACAGGTTTGTAGTTGAGAAGTAAATACCTCAGAAATTAATTCATCATTATGAAGAACAGTGCCCCTGGGTCAGTGGATTATAGGAAATCAGCAGCCACAGATGGCAAATTCTTAATGCCTACAAGTGAATAGCCAGGACCCACAGCTAGCATGTAGCTCTGGTTTTTACAGTCCCTGTAAAAAGAGCATCTCTGAAAAGTCTGCCCTTCTGATTCCACATGAAAAGTGCTTGATTTACTTAAAGAAAAAAAAAATGTAGAGATTATATTATTTTCTTGTGTGCTGCCAACAACAAATTCAAAACCATGGCCTGGAATGTCCTTAATTACTTACTGGCAACCTAACTGTCTTTTAATCCGGCTTTCACTGACACCTTTGCAGCTGCACCAGTTTTAAATCTGCTTAAGCCTGATGAAGATATCATAGGGAGAGAGTGGGTTTGTGATTCTACTCATTGACTCTTATTAAAAGTATGTGCAGTATAGCACTGGCAAAATACCAGGTGAAGGAGAAGGTCATTCCAGGGACACACTCAGACTGTCAGAGCGGCTGTGTACACCACAGGAGCAAGGAGGCACTCACCTGTTCCTAAAACACTCCTAGGGCTTCTTGCAGGAGAAGCAGGTTAGGAAAAAGAAAACTTCTAGTAAAAATCCCACTTCTTCACTGCATGTTGAATCTCCTTTATGTAATTCTAAAATAAGTAGTTTACCAGGATGCTATATTAAGATGTATATTGAATTTTATACTTAACCCTGTCAAAACAAGAGATTTTGGGAACCAAGAGGGCAACTCAGTTCATGCCAGACCCTGTGCTTATATGTATAAAAGATGGTTTATGATGACAGTAAAGTAGTGTTTCTTAGATTTCCCCACTCAGAGAGACATGAAAACAGATTGTATTGACAGTAAGCAGTAACTTGCAAATAATTTTTTAATACAGAATCTGTTCCTATATAGCACTCTAAATACTAAGCTGAAGGCTAAACATGAATGTTTACAACCTTCAGTCATGAAACTTTGATGGGGATGTGGGAATATGTTAATTGCCCACATTATTTACTGACTTTAATATGAATATTTATGTGGTGCATGGTTCCCTGAAGCTAAAGGACAATTGCCCAAACCTTCAGTCTCTGTTCTTTCCCCTGCTCTAAGATAAGGGCACATTTCTAAGGTAATTATTACTTAATTACCTTCATTGTGCTTCTAATACCCATCAGAAAAACAAAACTTCCCTTTTTAAATGTTGCTGAACAAGAGTACTAAATTGTCCTGGATTAAGGCTGAGGGATCCTAAACTGGGATGTCCTCCTTCCCTGTCTTGTTCCTTGGTGGGGAGGACAAGGGTTTTGAGTGGCGGATGGGGTGCGAGCCTTGAAGGGCTGGCGGTGCCTCTCCTGTGAGGAAAGACTGGCCATAACTGGGAGCAAGCTCCTTAGAAATGCCAAGACACCTGTGATTTATTTTTTAACATATTTTACATTATTTTATTTATTTTATCATAGATAAATGTTTGTTAAACTATCATTGGCATAGCCCTGTTTTACACAGTTGCCTCCAGTATATATTATATATATTATATTTTATAAATATTATATTAAATAATGGAAATAATGCCACATCACCATCTATATTGCTTCTTAAGGTACTTTCTTACAGGAGGAGTGCTCCACAGGACTGAACTTTTAGATATACTTCATTATAGTATTAATATTTCTGATTTTGCCTTTACATTTCTGTCACTTTAGGAGGGGAGGGTAAATGGGCGTGGAATACATGGTTTTAATCACATCATTTAATCTAATTCTTTTGCTAAGTACTTATTTTTTGAGAGAGGTATAACTACTACTGTTAGAAACTAGAAAAAAAACCCAACTCATTTACTTAAGTTTATGTCTATATGTGCTATTCAGGCTAAACATATTAAAGAAAACAATCACTCTCATCAATTAAGCTGTTTACTGCAGTGACTAAACTGCTGTATTTTATCCAATCTCTGTGCAAACAGATGTGCTATAATTTTAATTTATCACTTGTTTTTCCTTTGCAACTGGGTTAAAAACTACAGAGTAAATGCAGTGACTGCAGACAAAGCTGACAGTCTTAAGCTGCAGCATGTATGCTGATGTATTTTTCAAATAGCTTTGAAAGGCATGATTATGCCTTCCTGGTTTGGTTTATATTGAACCATAAAAAGCCCTAAAATCAACAATGTCATGAAGAGATCTCATTTGAAAGTGTTTGCCATCTGCCTTTGAGAAATGTAATTTAGTTGTGTAGAATGACATTATACTCTTCATGAAGTTGTTACTTTAGTCAAGCTTTCCAAAAAGCATTCAATGGGATCATTGCTTTGGGGAAAGAAATGGAAAGTGTACCAGTTTTGTCCAGTTTGGTATTAATTTCTAAGAGACAGGAGATGTGATAAATAATAAAGTGAGCACCAACAAGCCTACAGGATCTAGATGTGATTTGTTTCTTTTTCTAATGTCAAATGTTGATGATCTCTGAACATGAAAGGGAAGAAGCAAACCAAAACCACATATGTGAGTCTATACCTGGAAAAGCAAGACTTGAAGAAAAGCAGATAAAAGAGAGTGACATTTAAAAAACTATTTATCTGCTAATCCCACTTTCCTAAATGATGTTACAAGTACTGTGATTTGCAGGAAAACAGAAACAAAGTGTCTGCAATAACAAGAATGTGAATAGTTATCAGAAGAATTTCTTTGCCAAGCGCTACCGAGGTCTATAATAAGTGAGTTAACCTGGAAGACAGCAGTCTTATCTAACACCTACTGCTGGAAGTCACTGGGAATGACTATTCCCTTTTATCTGGGGACACTGGGGCTTGGGTGATGTGTCCAGCTTTGGCTCAGCCTCTTGCCACAATTTGGGTAGCTGATCTGCGAGAAACCAAATGGGAGTTCAAAACCAAAAATTATTCTCTTTCACTAAAGCTAATAAGATAATTAATTTTCCTTCCTCAGCAAGCAAGCAGACATTTTGGGGAGTTAAAAATGTGAGTGCAGGCAACAGATAGATGGATACCATGGCATATCTTGTTTGTGTACAATGCCTGGCTCATATTTCATAATAAAGTCAACTCTTATTTTGATGTTCTACTGCCATTTCAACTAGTTTTACTTTTCAGCCTGCAAGCATCATCTTTACAGGAACTGAGATTTAGGGGATGAAATAACATTCTTATTCTGCTCATGTTTCAGCCACTCAGGTTTTCCATTTGTTCACATCTGTATTTTTATAGAAAATTGATAGGCACTGTAATTACAGCCTGCTGCAAGCAAGTAGGTCAGAGCTATGCTATCCATCCCAGAGGGGCTGCTAGGACTGGAGAGACAGAAATACATCTGGACAGTTTTAATTCCTGTGTGCCTGTCTGTGCATTGGAGCCGTTCATTAGACTCCTCACAACTGCTCACCAAAATACTTTCAGAGGTATTAAACAAAATCAACCAAAGCATCTGCATTTAAAAGGTCCCTCCCTATTCATCTGTCAGACTTATCTTGGCAAAAGAGTTTTTCAAGGCATCGTGCAAGATAGTGAATGGAAGGAAAATTTCTTGGGACTGTACTGATGACTATTTCCTAACGTAGAGTACTGAGGAGCTGGTGAGGGGAGAAACCCTGCTGGGCCTCCTACTCATAAAAAAGGAAAAATGGGTAAGGAATGTGAACTCTTGGGGCTGCTGTATCTGCAGCAACCATGAGATGGTAAATCTCAGCATCCCAAGAAGAAAAGCAAGGCAAAAAGCAGGATCCCATCCCTTGGCTTCAGGAGAAGAGACTTTGGCCTGTTCAGAGGTGAGGAAGAATATAGAGATACTGCTCAAATCTGCAGGACAGATTTCCTAATCCTATTCAGGGTTAGGAAGGCTAAAGCCTGGTGAGGTATGTGAAAGGGGACAGGAAGGACTTTGACAAGTACTTCAGCAAAATAAGGTAGACTGGGGGAAAAGGGACCCACTGCTGAAGAGGACCTGGTGACAAAGGACACAGAAAAATCCGGTAGAAAATTGCTCCTTCATCTCTCTCTTTACTGGCAAGACTGACCTCTGACCTTTAGGAAGCCCAGGTTCCTGACACCAGAGGGGAAGTTTGGAGAGATACCATCCTCCTTGGTGGAGAAGGATCAGGTTAGGGGATCCACGGGATCTGATGGGATGTATCCATGAATGCTGTGGAAACTATTTGATGTCATTGAAAGACCACTCTCTCCCTCTCTCTTTGAAAGGTTATGAGAATCAGAGGAAGGTCCCAAGGACTGGCAGAAAGTAAATGTCACTCCAATCTTCAAGAAGAAGGATCTGGATAACCCTTAACTTTAGCAAATCTGTTTGCATTTAACTCAGAGAGGTGGATTTTCAGTGGCAGTCACTATTGTATCTTCTGTCGATTCTCTTATTTATTAACATATAAAACTTCATTTGTTTTTTAGGCAGCAGTCACACTTGGCAAATACATACAGAGAAGCACAATTGCCATGAACTGCTCATCATAAAAAATAGTCCTTCAACAAGCAAAATGCCACCTTTAGCAAAGAAAAATGGATGGGTTTACTACCTGCTTTCGTAGGGCAAGGGTTACACACGAAGTATCTGGCTTGTAGCCATGTGAGCTGTTCACTGGAACTTCCCATTCACCTGTACTGGGATTCAGAAAGGCTACTGAATTTGACAAATGGTTGCCTATTTCCACATAAAAATCAGGCAATTATCACAGTCTTTCTCACTTATGTGGCATTTTCCCTAACTCCATTAAATCTAGCTTATGAGACACACATGCTGTGCCTTACTCTATCTTTTGCTCATTTTCCAAATAGTCAAAGAAGTATCAGTTACTGTGGAGGCAAAAGGAATTCCATCACGTGCAGATGAAGTGATACTGCAATGCTGCTGTGTGGGTTTCTGATTATTTATTTTTTTAAAAATAACCAGGTCGCTTTTTTCTAGCTGATATCAAGCTATAAAAATTCTTATATTCTCCACTGGTTTGTTTACTATCAAGATGGCTTCTATCCCCAGAAATTAGATTTGTAAGCTGCAGACATCTTCCTTTGAGCTAGTTACCCATGGCTTTCCTTCCATAGTCAGGAAATAAGTACTCTGGAAGTATAGTTTCTCTAAGTTAAATATTAGTTATTAGAGGGCAGAAAACCAGACATTTTAAAAGTGCTTATTTGACTGTATAAAGAGAATGACTAACAAGAGTATTAATAGTTCATCTGTAAATTCTGGTTTTCAGAGATGACAGAGATAGGACAGATAATGTCTGTTTTGTTGTTGTGGAAGTGTTTTGCCTTTTTCCTGCCCCGGCTCCCATATCTACTTATCTTCAAGACTGGCACCTCTGAATTCTGTTCAGCTCCCCTGGTTTATCACTTTCAACAAGTATACTAACATAAAGTAGTTTTTAATTTAAAATATCCCCTTTGTGTTAGCTGTGACAGCTTGCTGCAGCACTGGGATGCCTGGGAAAATGAGCTGAATCAGCTCACTTCTGGCAGCTCTTCTACTAGTGTCTTAGACATGGAGGTGCTTATAAAAGCAGTTGATGAAAACATTACCTTCCTCTTCCCAAGGCAGCTGCTGCACTTGCATGCAGCTGTTCTTTATAATGTGTAGATTGAAGTTGCAAGGAGTGTAACTTTTTGCTTGCACTAAAGACTGAAGATAGGCTCCCAAAGACATATGAGGCAAGGAAAATTTCACCTTTGCTCAGATCTCTTCCTGCTCATACATTTTTTTCAACTACAAGTTGTTGGTTTTTTTCCATATCCCACTGTTAATAATTTACACCTTGGTTGGATTTGTAAGACTGATTTTGTTGCTATTGTCTTGGGAACATAATTCTCAGCCATATGGCACAACATCTTCATTTCTGCATGGCAGCAGACAGGATCTATTACTCAGTTTTGCTGTGGTGTGAATGGTTATTTAGGAAGGTTTTTCTTGGGGCAACTCTATATTATAGTAGAGCACAAAAAATACCTGTAATGAGCAAATTCTCTCCAAAGGGCAATTTGTACTGTAAATGTTTAAAAGAATATTGGGGGGGGGGGGGGGGGGGGGGGGGGGGGGGGNCAATTCAGCTTTTTATTTTCTTCTCATTTTTTCAGCTGTAGAAATAACAGAAGGCAGAATCCCTGTCTCAGGACACTCAGGTGATAGGAATTGCTATGTGCACACTGACAATTTGTGTCTGGGTCCAGTATCTCTGACTTTATTAAATTATGAGACACTAGTCTGACTAATCTCATTCATTGAAATCTGAACAGCCTTGTCTTGGTCTAAAAACAAATACTACCCAAGAAGAGCTGTTTCACAGTAGAAGTTCCTCTGAAGATGAAGCTCCAACAGTAGATTTTAATTAGATGCATCTATCTTGCATCCTCTCTGAGAAAATCAACAGATCTGATAGTAATGTTTCAGCTCAAGGGTGTTTTGTAATAAAAATTTAAACAAATATACTACCAACCACCCCATTCATTCTGGGCTGCAGATGAGGGTCTCTCTCCTAATTAGATGGATAGGCATGTCTTTTGGACAGAGAGCTCTTTGGTGCAGGAACCTAATTCTTCTCCTGAAAAGAATCATGTTGTATATTTTGCCTAAAAAAATAACAGGCCTGACAAAATATCAGCATTAAGAAACTGGTTAGTGCTCAAAGGGAAAGGCTGTGCAGAGACAAGTGAGTGTTTACCACTGCATTCACTGAGGACCAGAGGTTACCATGCCCTACCCCTGGCCTTCCCTAACCTCCTTGAGAAGAGCCTCACACAAGCTGGAGAGAGGTGGGTGCCACTGTTCCTCTTGACAAGAGCCAGGACCTTCATGGCACAGTGATGAAGCATGATTTTTAAGCTGATAGTACCTTCCTCACAGGTGACAGCATTACAGAACCCTGGCAACTGCTACCTTAGCAATCAGGATACAGAGGGTATAAGTTCTAGATTTGAGCACTTTCATAAACTCTTCTCCAAGTCAGGCCCTGGTACTGATCCATACACGTCTTCTGCTGCCTTTGACTCCACAAACATGATTAAAATGCTTAGTTTTTAAAAAGACAGGTATTGTAGTTTAACTGATTCTTTAATCTACCACTTTCCTCTTCTGACACATTTATTGTTCTAAATACAGAACTTAATTTGACTAATATATTGCTATTTCTATAACCAACTTCCTTGTTAATTGCTAAATCACTTTAATGCCATGTGAGAAAACAATTCTGCCCTAAAAGTTATTTGTTAAGCATCCTTTCACAAACTGAGGGGAAAGTCATCATTTTGACTTTTAAGTTTTACATTTGTTAAGAGTTTGACAAAAAGGTAAATTAATAAATACTAAACATGAAAACAGTGCCAACTACTACTATAAGGAAAAATAATTGTTTGGGTTGTGGACTTATTTCCTCCTTTAAGCACAGTAGTTCTAACACAGTCATTAACACAATTTGCCTTAGCTTAATGCAAATACCTAAAATCAGCAGGTAGGCCTAGAAAGTTCACATCCTGACTGAATACCTAATGCTGTGCTTCAGCTAAACATGTTGGCTGAATGCCATCCAAACTTGGAAGACTAATCTACAGTTCTAATACTAGACAGGGCTTCATGCATTATTGCTATTTTGTAATATGTATTTATAACATTTTAAAAATAAAAGCAGTATGCTTCTCAGTAATCAAATTTAATATCTGTCATGAAACTGAGAAGGATTCCAGACTAAATCACTGAAGATGGAAAACTGGAGAAAATATGCACAGATTTATGGGAAGAAAACACTGCTTAATCTCATTTATATAAATGCAAACCGTACTCCAAAACTGCTAGCAAAGAGAAATAGACTATCACAGCTCTCCTGTGTTAAAATTAATCTTCAGAATGAAATTTTCAGTGTTTAGCAGTGAGAAATGCCATCCTTGAAGACCATAAAACTTGAAAGAACTCCATATTTTTTCTCATGTTACTGCAATATATTCCTTTTATTTATTATTGTCTCAGAGGAAGAATGTTACAATGTAGTGTTTGAAGCAGCATTTACTTGGCAGCAGAGGACAAAGGATGCATACAAACACAGGCAGAAAAACAACTTTATACATAACCTCATATTCAGAACAAAAATAAAAGCCACCAAATTCACTACTGAGACTTTTGTTTTTTACTTATGTAGGGGGGTATTTTTAAGGGTTCTTTGCCTACAGAATGGTTTAGCTTGATAACAGCAAAGTATTTTGCAGAGAACAGAATATAAAGCTATTTCCAATACTACTCATGAAGACAGGTCTGAGGTAGAAAGGTGGTCATGGCTTTCCTCTTCTGTAAAATGTGGGGGTTTTTTCTTCTCAAAATAACTATGCTACTCTTTTTTAATAGATGAAGCATTTATAGGAGCTGGCATCTTCTCCTCCCATCTTGACAGTTTTGCTCCACTCACTCAGGAGTAATACTTAGCAGTTATACAGAGTTTTTCAGACACTAACCAAGCAAGCCCTACAACACCTTTGAGAGGTAAGTACTATCATCCCCATTTTACAGATGGGAAAACAGAGGCAGAGTGGTTAAATAATTTGCCAAAGGGTTCAGAAGGAATTGGCAGTGGTGCCAACACTAGAATGTGGTCAACGCTGTGCCCAAATCACTCCTTGGGCAGCAGCAGCCCAATATTGTGGGTGCAGAACAGTCTAGTTGGCACCACTCCACAAAAACACTTGAGATTCCTGATCTGCTGTCTTAATGTCCTTTAGCATTTTTCAGTAGCAGTAGAGAATTTACAACCCTTCCAATACCACTTTGAGATTTTTCATTTTACTTCTGTAATAATTAAGAACAACACAGTTTAGTTTCTTTCCACTAGACATGAAATACATTGCATGCAGTTTTACCAGTTAAAGGTATGTCCTGAAATTAAAGCGAGTGTCCATGCAGCACTGTCAACTCTGTGAAGGCATTTATTAACATAAAAATCTTTTATGTTAAAACTAGAGATCAGTTGATCAGTGCCATAACTTTCTCATAATTTTCCCTACTTAAAGCACATAAATAAATGATTTTATAGATAAAGATGAGCTGCAAGATTACAATGTCAAATGATAATATCTAAGTGCACGGCAGTTTTGAAGAAAATATTCCATCACTCATAGTATTGGAAAGGGCTTTCTAAATGTCTCTTCACTTCCAAGAGGCAGATAAAAGAAGGAGATCTCATAGAAATGAGCCTTACTTCACAGACTGTAAATTCCAACTCTTGAAGCAAGTTTGGCACAGCAGGGAACGGCAAAGCTTTGTCTCTGAACAAAATTTGGAAAGATTACATTAACTTAGACCTTACTAAAAACAACTTAAGCTATCATCTCTGTCCTCTTTTTAGCTATCTCCTGATTCCATGTAAAGTAAGACTTAAAAAAATAATCCTCCAAATGGAGTGTGCTGTCTGGAAATAACTAAAAGAAAGTTAAAAATATTTTTGTGCCTAAGGATGATGATTATGACTCAAAATGATAGTTCACCTTGTTTAACAGAGTTAAAATACTGTAGTTTACATGAGTGGCAACTTTTGTTAACCAGTAACAACAATGCAGATTATGGGAACTTCAAAAACCAATACTGAAAGCAATTCATGGGTATTCTGAAATCTGTGTGGTCAGATGGTTAGCATATAAATAATTAGTACAGAATAATAAATGTGTGAGAATATAACTAAGGGTGCTTCACAATGTAAAAGTAAAGAGCTGAAAGGAATGTCTAAATGTAACATTTTGCTCCAAACTCCTTTTGCAGTTCTCTTTAGGATTATCAAAAAGAACATATATAAAGCCCCTGCCCCTTGTCCCACGGCTGTATATCTATACAAATCAGTGACAAATACTCCACTGCTCATTAATTTACAGTTGCATAGAAAGGGAAGAAGAAGAAAAAAACCTGATACTATAAAAACAACATCCTCATCTTTGGGTATTCAGTGTTTTACTATTTCAAGTAGAACACGCAGGCAGAGCTAACAGCATGTTCCAGGGTCCCATGCAGCCTTCTGATGAAGTGGAACTCACGATCGGTGGTTTGTAGAAAAGGGCTGTACTGCACATCAGGAAGCACTGGTCAACATCCAAATGAACTTCACATTGCCTGTCATGATGAGCAATAACCATGTCAGTACCATGTTAACACACACAAAAAGCTCTAATTACTTGGGGCTTGGTTCAGTTAAGGACTCTGAGAGCATTCTACAAGACTCCTATATTTTAAAAATGTAGATGTATTGGAGTTAAGAGAAACCTAATTTTACTATACTGCAGTGTTTAAAATTTTTGTTGAGTAAGGCCCAGAGGATGTTTGTCTACGAGCAGTAAATATGACTTAGAGACTCTCCATGTTCTGCATCCACAGAAAAATAAGTTCAGGCAAACTACTATCCTACCTGAAGCGTAAGTGGTAAAAAAGGATAGTATAGTCTGGATTTGGGCTTGGCCTTTTCAAATATGAGGCTTATTTCCAAGCTCCTGTTTCAGGATCCTGCTCCTGAACAGACAATTGTGCCTTCTCTAAAGGTTCTGGAGGATTTGCAGTGAGATGATTTGGGAATCATCCTGTATCTAAAAGAAATCAAATGCTTTTTCAGGAAGACTAGAAGTATTCACTGATAACACTGAGAGATATCTCTGTGCCCACTTAGAAGGTTTCTGAAAAATGCTAGTTTAGTTCACCAATTTAACTTATTGAGACTGGAACACAAAGTCTGAGTTACCTGAACACAGGGCATAATTCATTCCTTTCTCCTTAGAAATTCCTGTTTGGGAAGACAATCCTACTATCCCAGATATTACAATTCAAAAAAGTCTTTGCAGAACAATATTTGTGAATTTTTAGGTACTCATTTTGGGAAGGTCTGACCTTGCAAACTGTGGATTAATAGACAAAGTATCTAAAGCAATCTGGGGGACTAAACAGACTCTTTCCCCAGCATTTAATTGTTCTGAAGACTCAAGCATCAATTTTTGGTAGTCTTTAAAAATTATTTAACAATGATACTTTCAAAGAACTCTGCAATGACATAGGATTCTGTCATTCATTGCTTGTCATATGTGGGCTTCGATATCAACCTAAACCTATAGCAAGTGTTTTTCCTATTCGTGTTAACTGTAACAAAAATTTAACTGTTCATTCATATCAGTTAGATTTGCAAGAACAAGTATCTAAATACCAGACTGTTTTATACATTTTTGTGAACTCTGAAAATAGCCAAATTTCTGCTTTGGGTTTGTAACATGGTTGTCCATTGGGCAAAAGGCAGCTTAATCTAATGCCTAAGGCACTGTGTGGCTCTTGATCCTTGTGCCCTGGTGCCCAGAACTCCTGAAACAAGCCATGGACACCAAGGCACAAGGACATATGGATGGATGTCTTTTCAAGAAATCAGCTTTTATCTTAGAAGCTGATGCTGTCTTGAAACTAATTGGCTCTGATTTCACCTGGTCAGCATCCCAGAGCTGCACACCATAGTACCTTATGATCTGAATATAGTATCTGAACTAGCAGTAATTTTCTATTAACTGGGATATTCCAGAATCTAGCCTTCTGGTTACATAGGTCTAGCATCCAAACAGACCTTCAGGGAAAAATAAAGGAAAAACCCCAGCCTCTTTGTTTTAATGGAACTTTTTCACTTGCTTTACCTTTGCTTTCAATGACTATATAAGTATGTAAACATGTGTCATACCTGTGGTCTGCCAGTGAAACTTGCTGCAAATAGAAAAAAAAAATTAGAAAGTGTACAGGATTCTGCATGCTTCAAATTAATTACAACCTAAAATCCATAAATCCCAAATATAGCAAATAAGACCTGCCCTATTACACAGTCAAGATGGGATAAAAGTAATCTATGTAAGGCTTAGATGCAAGACAAGAATTTGCAAAACACAATTGATACTCAAGTTGCATTTTCTACTGATTTGTATATACACATGCCCTTGAGTTGTCAGTAGCTCCACTAAAAGAGATGCTCCTTAGAATCAAATCCTTAATGTGCAAAACGATGGACTCCGAACAACTGGATTCACTCAAAGGACAGCTAAGCAAGACTTTTTGCTAGGTCCTAATTTGCTTTCTCTAAATGTGCAAAGAGTATCTTCTGTGATGCAGTTCTTCACAGCCAAGCAAGGTGCATACAAGACATCAAAGGGATATTTTAACAGGGTTCACTGAGTTTACGAAACAGAATAGAGTTCAGTCTTAATGCTGCTGCAAGAACTGGGCATAAACAGCCTCTCTCTTATTTGTGTCTTTTAACAGTCACTATCATTATTACATTTCATTTGAAAGACCTGTTGAAAGTTTAAGAAGATATCCAAGTTTTCAGTATTATTGTTCTAAGGTGAAAGAGCTGAAGGTGTAGATATGTAAGTACATATGAATGTATTTCAAAACAATACATTGAATAACAAAGTTGCCACTTCACACCTTCTCCCCCCCCCAAACCAAAAATTTGTGTTATGAAATACATTAAACACTGCTGGAAACAGAGAGATAGCTCTTCTGAGTGCACAAGGAACAGGATCAGTGCAAATGTATGCTAGCTGATAAAAGCCATAAATAGCAAACTAATTGGTTTTCCTTTTGATCTCTCTTTAATAGACAGTGAATCAAAAAATCAACGTTCATTGCATTTAAGCAGGGAAAGGTGTTATGTGCTGTGTTAACAGTTATTTCATTTGGTTAATTAGTTTAATAATTAGTTCAGGCAGCCAGGAATGGGCTGTGGTCTGTCCTGTTGCCCATGGCCTTTTTTCAAGTTTTATTACAAAACCAGCATTCAGAACTTCTGAATCTACGTTCACTTAAGTTCTACATAAGGTTTATGTCACCAGCTAACAGGATTCTATGCCCCTTTTCCCTTATGTGGGCACAGCTGATGGAGCTATACACTTTTTAAAATCACTTCCAGTTAAAACATGAGAATATTTATTTACTTTCACAAATAATGTCTCTAACTGTGGAACTTTAAAGAACAGAATTACGTAGCTTCTGTATATCAAAGAGAAATCTCATCTGAGAGACGATTTTTTTACTAGTCAACAGCAAAAGAATGACTTTTTTCTTCAAAAGGCCACCTCAAATTCAATACTACACTCAGAGACATTTTGTTACACTTACAGCAGCAAGCTGGAAATGTGCTGTTGATTTGCTCCATAACATCTGTTAGATCTGTGTTGGTATCATGAGGTGGAACTAACAAGTCATCTGGAGACAGAACAACAAGAAAGAGCAATGCATTTAGTAATGAGAGAGGGAGAAAAAAAACGACAACACTATTCTGAAAGCAGGTACCTCTCCAGTTCAATATCCCTTTATATTTCAAGAGTAACCACTACCTGAAGTCTGTAACTGAATGTGCAGGAGCTGTCATTGACAACTGCCAGTGTTGGGAGAGATGAAAGTTGCAATATTGATTTGCAGCAGAAACAATTTCTTTATTAAAGCTTAAACATTGTGTCCAAGATGTAACTATAAGAAAGTGCTAAGAAGGAGCAGTATATAGGAATTTACAGTTAAAATAAATAAAAGGTTTACAAGATAAGGGAATATATTCAGTAGCTGCTTAAATAAACTTGTTCCATTTTCAGATTTTTGTCATGTAACTTTCAGAGCAAAAACACCATTCTTTTAGATAGTCTTTATTCAACATGCACCATCATTTTCACTGGTGTTAAAATCCTCCTTGCCATTTGTTTTTTTAAATACTGCTTAATATCATCCAAGGGAATGTTTAAGGAATAGAACTGGCTCAGTTCCTGGTCGTTAACTGTACAGCATCTCTCATAAATCTACCATTGCATTGAATCAGACTTGAAGAAGTTCCATGGTTTTCCAGATAAAGTAAAAACACATGTCAATGCTGAGTGAAAACTTTTCAGTATGCAAGGGAATATTTTTCCTGTTTTCCACAGAAACTGATTTCTTAATCTATAGCACAAAGGCTTGAAAAGAAAAACAGGGAAGAAATGGCATTTAAGATTATTTGTGAAAAATCTTTTACCTAATTTTGAGCATTCAGTGATCTGTAGTTATTCCTGCTAAACCCAGGGGAATTCATGAGTTCATATGGGAGCATTTCAAATAATATTTCAAGACAGAAATATCCTCATGTACAGAGGCTTAAACACT
The DNA here is from genome assembly GCA_013399015.1 of Galbula dea. NCBI lineage: Eukaryota > Metazoa > Chordata > Aves > Piciformes > Galbulidae > Galbula > Galbula dea. The sequence goes on from VWZX01001963.1 coordinate 116,826, forward strand.
CAATAGTTCCTAAAAAAGTGAAGTCTTTGAGGGGTGGCATCATCAAGATATCATGATAAGCAGAGGATACACAAAAATTTTTAAAGCAGTCATCAGGAAGCTTCAGTTACATGTTTTGGACATTTGTTCCTGTATCTCCCAGATTACTTGGGTGTCTGCATGTACTGTTGGCCATTTCAGTCCAGTGAAATCTGGTTCACTCAGAATGGATGGGACCAAAGAGTTTATTGATAGAAATCCATAAATCAGTGTCACACGGATTCTTGTGCTACTGCAGCTGTCTAAAAGTGCAGGGAAGCAGCTCCAGCTGCAGTAAGTCTTGCTCCCAGTGTTATCACGAAGACCAATTCCACTTCATTTGTAAATCTTTTCAGAAAGATGCTAAGAAAACTATTCAGTAGTCAACTACAGACCCATGTAGAACATATTTGATCAAAACACTTACCTGTCTGATGAAACTGTGAGCTTGTCTCTTGCTCGAGGGAGTAGCCAAGGGCAGAGTGCTGGGGCGAAGCACAGGGGGAGGCGCCATTAACACGGGAGTCTGATTCAGGCTACATTAGAGACAGTAATACCCACAGTTAGACAAGTTCTAGCTGCAGAATTTAAGTGTGGGCTTGTATGCAGTTATCTGATCCTTCCCTTTATTATGTGCTTACTCTTGTTTGTTCTCTGAAGTACTGAAAGTTGGCTTATACAACCGCTGAGAGGAGGGGGAAAATAAACCAACAACTTGTTAAAAGCAGATACATAAGTAATAAAAAACCCTCAGTACTTTTCAAATCTTTTTGAAACTGAGACTGAAAAAGTACCTAGAACAGCAATGAGACTTGATGCAAAGAGGTAATACACAGATTGGCAGTTAATTTGTGCACATTTGCTCCTTTGCAGCTCACAGCCTTAAGTGCAGCATTCCATTTCTTGGGATAATTTCCAGGTTTTTTGAAAAGTAATCTTTAACAAAACTGAAGATTGTTGAACAATGATAGATACTTTTTCTCCCATACACTGTGGTGAGAAATAGAAGGAAATGTTCCCTTCAGCACTCAGCAAGTCTTTTTTTCTCCTGCAAACCTTATCTCTTTTTCAGCATGACAATACCAACTTCTAGCTTTGACTAAAAGAGTAAATCAAGAAATATTGCTTTTCATATAGGAGACAAAAGAAAAATAGAAATGTTTTCAAGCAAGGATTTTACCTTCAAGACACTCCTATGAACAATGAATGCCTATCAAGTAGTTAAATAATTTGCTATTCTGTATCAGGCTAATTCTGTATAGCCAGGAACCTCTGTTCAAGAAGTTAGAGCTATAACTGTAAAGAGATAAAGCAAACCCTCCAAGGGCTGAGAGTTACTTCAGTACAGAACAACAAGACTAACTCCAGTGGCTGAGCGGTTGCTTGCCCAGCCAACAAACAGAAGGACAGAGAGAACTTGAATCATCCAAAATGGAAACTTGCACCTGGTTTGGATCTTTGTCTGTCTTTAGGCAATAACTGTGCAGAGGATGAGTGAGGAAGGAAAATCGGTGCTGAACTTGACACAAAACTGCAGTGTAGCAACACACAGGCCAGATCAAGGATAGTGAGGCATTGCAAAGTCAAGATTAATTAAGATAGAAAGGAGGTGCCCATAAACTGAAACGATGAGATAGCACTGAAGGTTATTTAATACCACTTAGGAGTGCTATTCAAAATGCCCTGCAGAACATGAAGACTCTAGCAGCAGATAAACTAACAGTGGAAAAAAAAAAAGCTTGGAATACTTTATGTTGATGTACCAATATTGCTGCAGCAGTTAGAATGAAATATTGCAGCTGGATTTTAAAACAAAAACCAAAATCCAACCACAAAGCAAAAAAAAAAAAACAAGCCAAGAAAAAAACCACATCCCTTTCTAATCAGACATTATCAACCATGCCTCTATAGGGATGAGGGGAAAGTTTCTAACTGCAGTTTCTGAGAGTTTTCAAACTGTTTTTCATGCAAAACCAAATAAATATATGAAAGGACAGATAAGTCGTACCCCAGAAAACACTGAAACTGAGGTATTTTTCTGTATTACAGCAGTTTTTAAAGCATTTCAAGTAAGATATTTATTTTAACAAGTTCTGATCTACAGTGTCTTATTTGACTGTGCCTCCTCCTGCTGGTGCTTGTTCCAAAGAGGAGCCTGAAGTGTTCTGTGGCTTAATGGGTAGATAAGACACATCAGTTCTGCCTTCGACTTCTGTTGCTTTTGGTAAACATACAATACAAAGCAAAAGCCTCCTCCAACTCTACCTCTTACCCGAGAAAACCTCAAAATGGCCAATTCCCTTACCACATCCATTGCACGTTTCTTCTTGTTCCAGGCTTATTCTCCCAGCTACAAAAGAAACAGTATCCTCTGCTCCTTTGATAAAGCTCCTCTGCTTTCAGTTGGAGGGGAGCATGCAGTCCCTATCTGCTATGTTTTAAGAGTCTGATCATAGAGCCATTGCCAGATGATTTTAGCTCCTGTTAACTTCAATATCAAATCCAATAAGAAACCTCTATTAGCAGCTCAGACAAGCAGAGAAAAACACAAATAGAATGTAAATGCCCTTCACAATAGGTCTTACTTCAACCTTGTACATGCAGTATCCAGAAGGGCTGAAGAAGGAAAAATGAAAGTGGATTCTTTATTTTTGTCCTGTATGATTAACTTGTTGGTATCAAAGTTGTCACCTGCCAGTTCGGTTTCACCTTCCTTTTTGGCACTATAATCAATCAGGCAGACAAAAGTGACAGCATGGTGTGACAGCTACCAATCCTTTGGGCTTGCTGAAGTAAAAATAGCATGGTAATCTCAGAATTGTGACCTCAAGTAGGCACATGTGCAATGAGGATGCATGTGTATTTCTGCTGAAGGTGCTCTCTAAAGACTGTCCTAGAATACTTTCATCTAGATTAAATAGTTACTACAGAAAAGTTCTTTACAGAAAAAAGTCCCAGTGTTTCAGATTCAATGGTAAGTTATTAACTCAAACAACAGTCAGGAGGCTGAGTGGAGAAGAGAAACGGAGAGACTTGCTGTTGACAGAAGAGAGAAACAGAGATGGCATGAAATGGCATTCATGGCAAAGAAATTGCTGTAAGACAGTTCTGTCCCTTAATACTAGTAACTATTATTACAGGAATCACAGAGTTGCCTGTGACTATAACTGATTAGTGAGCCCTCCCTGTCCTTCCTCTATACCTTCAAAGCCCTTCATTGTGTTTTCTTCTTCCCATCTCACTGGACATGGGTGGGAGTGAGCGAGCAGCTTTCATGGTTGCAGGCTGTGGAGGCTTAAACTGTGACAATCATGGCTTATACTAGAGTGTAGGAAAAAATATCTCTCCATGCTAGAAGTTATCAAGTACAACAGGCCAAGCTAGTGTAACATCTACAGTAAAATTCCAGTGCCTTTACTCCACCAAGAAATCCATCATGAAGAAACAATATAGGGGAAAGCCATCAGTGTACATTCACCTGCTCAAGTAGCTGCCGCAGACGGTGAAGCTGAGACTCCAACTGCTTATTGTGATCTTCCAATATCTGCATCCTTGCTTCCAGGCGACCTTTATGTTGCCTCAGGAGTTTAGCTTCAGCAATGAGCTCGGCATCTTCAGAAGAATGCTGAGGTGACACAACGGAGTCAGGAGGTGATGCAAGAGGGTTTATTCCTCTCCGAAGATGTTGCTCCTTCAGTTGCTCATATTCTATCTGCAGACTCCTGGTATATTGAAAAGTGGAGGAGAATGATGACACAATTAAGCAAATTAAAATAAAAAACTTCATTAGATCAAATGATGTTAGCACCACCTCCAACTCAAATAGCTCATACAAAGACAATACCTTGACATGTGGTTTATGGGGAAAACCCATACAACAATAAAACAGAGGTGAAACCAAGGTATTGCATCACTGATCCACCCTCTTCTACCTAACAGTCAGGTTATGCACAATATATGTCTTGACTGATTTTTTCTTTTTCCCCCTAACTAAAATCTTGACCCCTAGGTCCATCTCTGCTCATCTCCAACATAGTTCAAACAGTGAGGTGACAACTCAGACGCCAAGTCAGGTGATTATGAGACCTTTGCTCTTCTTCGAGGTCAGCAATGATGCGCTCCAACTCTCCTCGCTCTTCCTTTTCCACTGACTTGAGTATCTGAGCAGGACTCTGTGGCTGACTCACAGGTGACTCTCCTCCCAGTGTCTGACAATATTGCTGGATAAGGGCATGCTCATCCTCTCTAGACCAATAAGACAACAGAGATAAAGACAAAAATTAGGATGTTAATTATATGTGAAGAATTTATTTTCCAAGTAAAACTGTAATGCAAATTTTCAAAAGACTTTTTAAAATTTCCTGTCAGTCAATTTAACATCTTTCATCACAAAAAAATCCAAATTTAGTCTCATCTGAATGAATGATAAAATCAGTTATTTAGAAATGTACACCCTGGAGCAGACAGAAGTTATTCCTGTGGTGACAAATAGTCTACAAATATACATATGTACCAGTAAAACACATCGTGTGGTTTACAGGACATGAACATGGACGGGACTTTTCTCAGAAATAAATTCAAACTCTTGGGATAAAGGGAGCAAATGCAAGTGTCAGGAACAAATGAGAGATGCAGACATACTGTTTGTGTCATGGAAGACCATATTTTATCCTGCTGAATCAAGATTTTTTAGTAGCTCAGTATATCAATGCCCACTTTAAAGCATCACCAGTATTAGGAGCAAGACAAAATAACCACAGATATAATAAATAATGATTCCTGGTGTCTCTTTTTTAGAGAGGTACTTCTATCATGCAGCAAAGTGATTTGCTTTTTTGTAGTACTACTTCAGACAACTTTTTACTGAAGACTAATCCTATGATGTAACCACACTATTTCTTCTTAAGGATGACTCCTCACTATCTACGTAAAACTATCATGTAGTCTTTCATTTTCTGCCTTGTCATTGAGATTTGAAAATCCAGACTATTACAATCAAGTAAATGTACATCAATTGACACTATACCCAAAAAACCCTACCCAAACCAAACAAAAAAAATAGCCTGTGACAGTTCTATTCCACGTAAGTTCATTTATGATATAAAGGTTAAAAACAGTGAGGTATGAGGAGATCCTTTGATAGAATTCTGGCTGCACATCACTTTCCTTCATCCTATCTTTGGTCATTAACTACTGGTTTGCAGAAAACTTGCATGTAAAATCGAAACAGGAACCTTATTACTCAATTCCTCTGCTTTTAACAATGAGTGAAGGAAATACTGTACAATCACTTATTTCTTCTCTGTCTTGGCTGTGGTCAGTACTACACTCCTGAGAAGAAAAAGCAAGATGGATCTTGCCACACAAATGAAGAAATGCAATGAATTTTTCATTAAATACAACAATGTAATTAAAATATAATTGGGTTTGCACATTTATTTAAGTTCTTCAGAAATATAGGGGATATCTGACAGCATTAGCTGAAAAAGTAACCGAACAGTGTTCATTCCTTTTTTTTTCCTACAGGAAACACCCTCTAACTGCTTTCTCTTCTCCAGTACTTGAGTGATCTCAGGGAAACTCATCATGGCTCACTTTGTTATTTTGCATAAGCCTACTTAAAACTAAAACAAAGGCTACTGCAGTTAATGGAGTTTGGATCAGGTCCTAATGTGACAATGAAAACCTCATGGTACTTTAACTAACTCCATAAAAAAACCCTCACCCCTTCCAAGCAAATTTTTGCCAAAGTGAAACAAGCCTTCTTGGGGCTTCAAACTCTACAGCATGTAGCAGGGCTTCTACAGCCCTGTAAAATTTGCAGAATCCCCTCACTGTGACCAAAACAGCTGCACTAAGCCAGGAGTGCTGGTGATTCAATGTCACATCTGCAGTGAGCACAAAAACGATGTTAAAGCTGACGAGGAGAACACATCTTTGTCATCCAGGTTTCAAAACACTGTTTACATATTAAGTGATACAGTGCAACTAAACATACAGCCTGCTTTTGCATATGGGTGTTGATGTTGTCAGGAAAGGCTCGTAGGATCAAATACTTTAGTCTGGTTATTTTAATTAGGCATCAAAAAGCTGATGTCTACATTTTATGACGATGAATTAGTTTATAAGCAAGTATGTAGGCCGCCTGAAATGCATCTTTAAAAAAATGGGGCTCTGTAAAGCTGGATTTATTGTATTTATTTTAATTTGTTAAATCTGACATTCTGATGAGATTGTGCATTAGTCATAACCTCATTTTTCAATGACACTCATAAGCTCCTTAAAGAAAGAGTTTATACAGTAAATGCTTGGATACTTTTGACTATAGTGTGGTGCAGTAGGTGAAAGCAACACAGCTTAATACAAATAATTTTGTATTTTGGACTCCCAGTTATTCACACCAAAGAAAATTTCACTTCCCTCCATACACACTAGTTCAGAGTCTCAGAAACTGTACAGGACAGACTGTGAATATTGACTGGTGTTTTTTTAGGCATCATGCCTTGCAACTGACAGCAAGCTTTTTCACATGCTGGAGGAAGTGCCTGATAAAAGAAGTCTTCTGAAGAAAAAGTGTATTTTTACCTTATGTTTCAACTCTGGTCTGTCATGCAAAATTACTAGTTCAAAAAACCCAGAATCTTGAAACTGCACCAACAAACCTCACGACTGAAATTAAATAAGATGTAAAATTAAGATACGAGTACTACAGTCCCAGGGCAGAGCTTCAAAATGACCTAGACCATAAGGGAGTAACACGAGCTTTCTGCCATGCAAACACTTTCATTTTGGGAATTCAGGGCTGTCTTCTGCAGAATTGGTTGGGGATGGTAATCAGCAACCAAAATAAAAGCACATCATCAAAATACATTCCTCATCCTTTCTTGGTGTTTTTCCTCCTGAAGACTCCACATGCTTTGAGAGAAAAACAGAAGCACACAAAGTCCTTCAACAGCAGCGACTGCAATTCCTTTTCAGCGTTTCATCATAGTAGAAAGCAGTAAAAATGATGTGCTGGAAGGTCAGACTTGAAAGAAGTATATCTCAAAGGAAAAGAACTCCCCAGTAAGGAAACCCAGTGAACATGGCCTTAGAAATACCCCATTCTTTTTGTGGATATATATTTTCAAGAGGCCAGTCTGCTTTAAAGATATAGATGTTTTGCATGAATTAAAGCCAAAGAAAATTAATAACAACAGTCTAGCCAAACTATTTCAAGCTCTCTAAGAATGGAGATAACACAAAGGAAAACCAGCGTATTTCAGCGTATTATTCAGTGTATTTATACCAGAAAACTCAGGCATGATAGCTTTAGAATGTCTGTCAAGAAGCAGTAGAATCCATGACATTTTTTTACTATCTAGAAGTATTTTTCCAACTGAGGAAAATGCATTTTTTAATGGCACTCACATACTTTTAGGGGAGGGGAGGGTTAGAAAAGCTTGGTTAGGGAGGTAGAAGTCATAATGCCATTCAAGACAACAGGCTAGTTAAAAACCAAGAAATTTCTCTGAGAAGTGTTTTCTTGATCAAATGGCAGACTGCTAAACATTCCTGCAAAAAAACCTCATGATGTTGAACAAACAGCAAAAGTTCTCTTATTGTCATTCAAACGCTGAAGACTTCTTACACATATTCTTTGGAGCATGAAGTGTGCTAAAATTATTGTTGATGAACTTGTGAACCTGACAAAACCAGGGAAATTGCATTAAAATCAACAGCTAATTTGACAGTAAAAATTAAGCAAATACACCCCCTTTTACCACTGGGATGGACAGTTGTTTGGTCTTTGCATATGACTAGACTCATCCACTGCAAAATAAACGATCAAGTGTGTGAGCATTTAGCTGTCTTCAAGTTTCCAGCTTTCCTGACAAATGACAGTATATTTGGTCTTTTTTTTTTTTGAATGTAACATTTTGGCTGCATTTCTCCCACTGGTGAGTGTACCAATGAAAGAAACACATGAAAACAGATATACAGGAAAAAGTCTTATTAGTTATGTAAATAGAGTTAATGAAGCATGAAAGAGGAAATATTTAAAGGTGGTCACAGGTGCTTCTCTGAAGTAAAAGTATTTTACTTATTATTATTGAAAACAATAGCATTTTCTAACTAAAGCTGAAGATTTCTGCTTCCTCTTTAAAAATGCTGATGACATTCATTAGTAATTTAAAACAGCCCGAGTCTTACTGCATTGATTTAATTAACAGAGAGGTTAAAATATTAATGTACTTTTACGTTGAAAAGTCATATTTAATTCATCAGTAATTCAAGGGGCTCTATGCTTTCCAGGTTCATCAATTCATTTTAATGAAGCTTCTTACAATAAAAGTGACACATAACAAAAACAAAAAGGCATTGATAACATTATTGTAGGACTATGTGTATATTCCCCAAAGACAAAGAGATAGATTGGCAGTCAAAAAACTGAAATATAAATAATGAGTAGCAACACTGTTCTGGCTTTGCAGAAGCTTCAAAACATAGATGAGTTTTTTGCAGTGAGAAAATTGTCCTGGGAGTTAGCATAAGCTTTTGACCCACTCCACTGTCTGCTCTAACACAGAAGAACTTCTTTTCTTTTATACTACAATAAAAGCAGAAAAGGAATACAAAGTAGAACCTATAGAGCTGTGACTTTTTTTCTAGTTGCATGAAATATCCTCACTTTTGAAGCTGAATGGCTGACAAACAGAGCTCCCTTACAACATCACCAACTTCTACAAGTGGTGCTTGGCATAATGAAATTTACACAGGCATCCTTGTGGTCATACACATCAGTTACTTTCACTGGGACTAAATCCTGTCTTACTACTTATGAAGATTATACCACACACCTATAACCAAAATTCCTGGAAGCCTTAATGAGTTACTTACACACTTCCTGTGGTGGAGCTACTGTCTGTGAGGAAGGAGCCATTGGTCCTTTCCATCTGTGCGAGCCTGAAAGGAAGGGCGAGAGCAAGACTTTAAGAGAACATTCTCCACAGTTTAATCTGAGGCCGTGTGAGGATCAAGTCTACTTAAAACCAGCTCAGATGTGGTAATCTTGATATACATGAATAGGATTAAACTCCTAGATTGTTACAAAAACCTATAATTCAGAGGACTTTTATGAGAAATTTGTGCTATGATTAACTAATTCTACTTGCTGAACAACAAGGAACAAGGATATTTTCTATCTCTAGTATAATTATCATTAGCATCACGACAACTCTCATGGTAAAATTAGTTAAAGAGATGTTTTCACAGATGGTTTTCTTTTTGAATTTTATAAAGCCAGACTAATAAAAGAGGATGAATACTTTTTAAATATAGCACATGCAACATCTGAAATTATACTTGGCAAATAACATCACACTGTGGACAGACAAGTCCTGGAAAACAACACAAAACCCAGTATAATTATAGGGAGTCATTGCCTACAGTTCCTTGTTTTGGAAGGAATTAATCTAAAAGGATTGGATTCCTATACTGCACGTATAAGACCATATGGCTCTTTCAAACCACAATAGAATTCTTCTGTCTATTCAAGTTTCTAGGAAAGAGATACCTTATGTATGTAAGACAAAAATCGAGGAATACTCAATGCTGTGCATATATATCGGACTGCACCACACTCAGCTATTTCCTTTACTATAAAGATATCTTAATTTCACATATTTTTGCAAGTGTGTTATGCATAACTATAGACATCAAACTTCTTTTTGAAAGCAGCGTGCAAGGCCATACAGAAATGGGAGCACTGATTCTTTTACCATGGGACAAGAATGCCATCTATACATTCGTTAATATCCCTAAGGGTTGAAGGAGGATAAACAAAAGCACATACAGGATGAAGTTGTCTTGATCACCTTGTTCCACCACGGCTGGGGTGGGACCTTGTGCTCCAACACCTCCCCTGAAGGGAAGGGAAAGCTCCTAAGTCACCAGAGATACTCATCTCTGCTCTGGGGTATCTCAAACAGATCTAGTTCATGGTAACATGCTTACAAGTCACATTTGTAAAGCTGTTTAGCTCAGCATCTTTAAGTCTTCAATGAAACATAATTTTTGAAATTAATCTCCATAGTCCCTTTGTCATATAAGGAAGTAGTATAAAGCCCAGTATTTTTTCAAGGAGGAGAGCCTGTCCTGTATCTCTTATGGGGCAATAGATACCCCAAACAGATTCTACCCTTATCATGATGTTTCCAATCTCCATCATTCAGTGAGGACTTGCTTGGAATAGAAAGTGGAACCAAGAGAAAGCCTTGATCAGGGAGCAAAGGGAGACAGGGAAGGGACTCTAGAGTTGCAATTCTTCTTGTAGCCTTGCTTGACCCTATATGAAAGAGTAGTAACAGATAATAGCCTTCTGGCTTTACCAGGCTTGGTAGCCTCTTTGTGATACCACAGATTTGGGCTTCTGGCAAGCAGCAAACCTCTCTAGAGAGACTTTCTGGGTGACAGATGGGTCCTTCAGTGCCTCTCAGTGAGAAGTCTCCAACTATTAACACCCTTTGTGCATTCTTGGTGGCACTGCTTTTAATATGGGTGGTCAGTTGCACCAACTTTGCACAATCATCCTTTTCTTGGTCTTAGCTATCCACTATACAGTTTTCTCCTTCCAGCCTCAGAGCATCATGTCAGTTGCACAGGGGCATGTTGACAGTGTAGGGGAGACTCCTCTTTCTGCTCTGAGCACAGACAAGAGTCCAGTCTACCTTATCTTGTGAATCACCCAGTCCTGTCAGCTCAGGACTGGAAGCTCACTCACCCTCCCTTTGCAAGAACTTAAGGAGGGGGTGTTGCATAACACCATGCATCAATCTCCTGCTCAGATTCCCAGATGCTATGCTGCCTGGTGAGCTCCTCAAGCAACACAACAACCTGCTCAAAAGCTTTATGCAGCTAGGCACACTTGCACCCATGACACGCCCCTCCGCCTTCAGACCCTAGGGAGACTCACATTCTGGCGTTCCCTGTGGCTGAAGGTCTGGGCAGATCTCTAGATCCTTAGGATACCTGTTTGGGTGTAGATGTCTATCTGTGTAGGCTGTGGCACCTCTGTCTGGGTTTCAGCCTCAGCCTGGCAGCTGTGGTGTGTAGACACCATTTTTGGTACAGTAAAAGGCTCTTATTGCTCCCAGAATAAATGTAAAGGTAAGTGTCCCTACCTGAGTACCCTCCCTGAGCAATCTGCCACGCACACTGCTGTGCCACACCCCTACTGACATGCCACGTCCTGTGGCACATCATTCATGTTCCAAACAATTGAAAAGCATTACAACATGGCCTTTGACAATGTGCCATGCCACTAATGAAGGATGAAAATATTCATTATTGGGGGATAGTAAAAAAGAAAAGTTGAGGCTGACAGTAGGTAGCCCTTCAGCAGCGGTTTCTGCTCTACTTTTCCCTTGCTGCAAAGATCATATGCTGGATACCCTAGGTATTTAACAAACTGCTTTGAAATTTTCTTTTGGTGCCCATAAATAAGAATTCAGTTAATGTAAACATAAGCTCTGAATTTTTATTCAAAAAGTTGCAAAACTTAACACTTTATTACTTGTGATCAGATACAACAATAAACACATCCAATTCAAAATTCTGTCAGTTCCCGCAGTAACATGGATTAATTTCTTTGCTGCCTAAGAGTTGGATATGTTACTTATTTTTGAGAGGGTACCTCTGGTTAGTGCTTAAACATCACTGGCTCTGAAGGTACAGAAGAGAATTCAATAAAACACAGAAGCATTAGAGATGAACTTGGCATAACAGACATCTTGTTATGAAAGGACTAGGGTGACCCCATAAAAGCCAGAACATCTCTAATTATTATATGCTCTGCTAAAAGTCAATGGTAATGGAGAGTGTTCACCTACCACAGATGCAAATGAAACCCTGTATTCAAGATCCTACCGGGAAAATTGACATAGCTGGTAAGTTCAGTTTATTTCAAAGGTTAAAAATGAAGAAACCAAAGAAAACCAGCACATTTCAGAAATAACACACAGTAATTCTGCAACTGTTTCCATTCTGTATGACAGCCAATAGATTTAATGCATCTATTTTACCTTTAATATGACTGTACACAGAAGCTAATGGTTTTAAAACATTTGACTTATTTCTAAGTACAAAGAATTGTATCTTTTTAATCAGTAATGCCCAGCCAGTAGAGTATATTAAAATCTGCAGGAATCAATCACAAAATGCAGTGTACTGGTGAGAAACTGTGTATCTCTTACCTTGTAGCATACTGCTCTATCCTGGAGTGTGTGTCATCATGAAATAGCTGTGGAGACTGGGAAGGACTAGTTAAAAAAAAAATTAGTGGTGTCTAAAGTAATTCATGAGATCAACAGCATTATTTTTAAAGCAAGTTAGACTGATGACAAATACTTAAACTCACAATATTACCAAGGGGGTTATTGCTTTGGGTGAGCTGTGCCCTATAGCCCATGCACATCAGATTAGTCACAACAGAGTTAAAGAAAAACAGGCAGTACACTAAGCTTTCCAGACAAAAGGGTTCTGCATACTCACTCATATTGCTCTGGCCACATACTGATGAGAGTGATAGGACTGTAAGGAAGACAAAAAAAAGAAAAAAAAAAAAAAAGAGAGGGAGAAAGAATGGAAGAAACTATGAAACAAAAACTTTGGTGCATTTAAGCAAGAGAGCAGGAGAAACACAAAATATTTTAACCGACAACCCACCCAGATTATTCAAATCAGTAACAATTGATGTAGAAAAGAAGCAGCAACAGATACTGCTCTGTATCACAGAAACAAAAGACTGACTTACATACTTCAGGCTGCTAAATAAAAATCTTCAAAAAACCCTCCAAATCAGTGGTATTGATTGATTTGCAGTTCATAAACCATAATCGGGTTCTTTTAAATTCTGCTCAAGTATCAGAGCTTTGATTTTAAATTAACTCTAAAATATATTTACAAAAAACTCCAAACCCAACAAACCAGCCCAAAGAAATCAAAGCAAAAAAATCAACACAGACAATGCAAAATCCACCACAAGTCAAAGCAATCAATGCTTATTTCCCCTCTGCATAAAAATAATCAGATGTAAATATGTATTGTATTACATTCTGACACAAGTAACTATTCAGGATTTTTTATTTTATTTTTTTTTTATTTATTTAAAGGAATATATTACTGAGTTTTGCCACCTGCAGGGGAGAGAACCAATACTAACAGTTTCCTCAGCATGATGCTGGCAATTTATCTGTATATTTCCCACATGACTGGACCAAGAAAGTTTTAACCTGACCTGTGATTACAGTTTTGACATTCCAATTTCTGGCACCATTGACAAACTTTCATCACATCAAAGCAGCTTTGCTTTCCTGTGTTGGTGGCAGCAGTAACATTTTAACATCTGAATGTGTGTTGCTTCCTTAGAAACCAAGCTGTCAATAACACCAATTTTCAGATTACTTCATCCTGTTTCTCAAACAACTAACGAGCAGGGTTTGTTTGCTTCTTGTAAAGCAGGTATTGTATTGCTTATTTCCTCTGGTCGTGAAAACAGAACATAGACAATGACACTGAGCTGTTACATGCTAGCAGAGCATTTATGTTGAAGCATCCCATTTGCTGTTGCTAGCTATGCAGTGCTGTGTTCAAGGTGATACCATAGTACCACAGGCTCCAAGATGTCAAGGAGAGTCAATCCATGAAACTAATTCTAGCACCCTGTCAACACATCTTAATTTTGCTCTTTTAAGAGTGTCCTTTGCTGACAACTACCAAGTAAGTAAATAAAGTGGAGTATTTCTGCCAGCACCATAAGTAATATTGTGGAGACACTGAGAGTGCTATTTTTTATTAGCCCACCTATATTTCTGAAGCCTGTAAGAACAGAATTAGCTCAGCCATTTCTAAACTCCAAGGACTTTGACACAACCAAAGAAGCATCAGAGTTCCAAATGCCCAGTTGCTCCAAAGCTATAAAAGTGTTCTCTGTAAAGCAGCTGTTTAGCCCTCTCCAACCTGCTAAAGTCCATGGTTTTACGATAAAACACAAAAATCAAAGTATATGTTACTTTTTAACAAACAGGCAAGATCTGCAAATAATGCAAAACAATTCACAGAAAATAATAAAGCCCAAGGCTCTACAACTGCTGTAGATTGTTTCTCAGGTTTTGCCTTTTTGGTTTTAAGGGAATAAGCTAGTGACCCCAGGAGCAATTAGCCAATAAATGAGCTTACGTCTCCAGGTTGTCACCCTCCAACACTGTCTGCACGGGTAGGTATCCAAGTCGGGGATGCTTTGCAAAATACTTCTTTGACCGGAATTTATTCTTCAGAACCTTTGTGAAATCCCGTACATCTTCCCCAGATGTTGTCTTAAAAAGGAAAAAAACCCAAATTGAACATTGCTAAATAGCATTGAGATAATAGTGCTGCTACTGTCCTGAAAAAAAAAGATACAAGGAAGAACTTCAAAATGTTAACGATGTTAAAATTGCCTTTTTAGTGTCCTGAAATATGGTATAAGAACACCAGCAACACATAGACAAATTCTCTTCTATGTAAAGAACAGCAAGGCTTCAATTTCACAGCAATAAGCATTGGACTTACCAATTACTTTATAAATTAGAGAAAAACTGAAACAGGTTCAAGTCTTAAGCTAAACATTTATAACTAGTCTTACAAAACACACAAAAACATTTTCATAAAAATAAAAAAAGGCAAAACAGTTTGTCAGCAGAAACAAGGGGATACCCTTAGCCATTGAAAGCAATCTTGACAGTATATTTAAACACAGGAAGCTTATGATGCACCCCACAGACAGAAAAAAAGCTAACACAGCCCTCAACATCCACAAAGTGCCACAAAATACTCACTGCCTCCCATTCTATGCCTAATCTTGAAAACCTTATCATGAGATCGAAGCAGTACATGTTAAACTATTAGATGCTGCAACGACCAAGTTTTTAATGAGCATCTTCTCAAGGTGAAAATGGCAATAGGGAGATCTGCAGGAAGAAACAATAGCATGCAGTATGCCTTTAAGTATATGTGCTTAGACTGTACAGAGTACTTAAACAGAATGGCTCTCAGCATAGTTTGTAACTATTAAGTATTTCCTCTTGCAACTACAGTAAAGAAAAAGTGTCCATTCACCTCCTGCATTAGCTGAAGATTTGCAAAGGCTTCTATAGATTTCAAGCCCAAACCCTGTAACAAACTACAGATTGTATTTCTGTACTCTCTGCTTTAAGAGAAGTCTGTTAACATAACATGCCAAAGTAGATGAATATCCATAGAGAAACCACAGTGAAAGACTCTTCAGTTCTGTAAATTTTTTCCATTATGTACTACAAAGAGGCTAGAAGTAGGTCAGGCAAATTATTCTTTGATTTTATTATCTATTGTCAAAATATAAAAATACTTATTCACCAATCTAATGTATGTTTAATATATGAAGTTACAAACTCTGTAATGCAGTTCAGACAAGCAATAAAAATTAATCAAACTGATGTTGGTAAAAGTTTCTCACACATGGTTGAGCAAATTTAGGATTAAGAGGTGTTTGAACCCCCGAATTTTAATACAGATAAATTCAGGGAGGGCTCATAAGATCATTCTTGGGAAGCATCAGCTACAGTGACTGCATCATCCAAAAAAAGAACGTGAGGCAGCCCAAAAGGCTGCTTTTTCTTATGCAACAGTAACTTCAGCAGATGGTATGCTGTCCCAAGGCCATGGAATGGAAGTTTTAGTACTTACACAATACAGAAATAACTGTCTACTGACATGTCAAAGTTTTCCTCTCGTTTAGTCTCTATTTGGTATGACAGCGTGACCTAGCTCCTTGGAAAGACTGTGTAGTGTGTCTGTGTAGTGACTGAGGACAGTAAATACTAACAAGTGAAATCTGAGCAGATTTGGAAAAATTATTCTGATTTACAGGCAACTAAGATGCAACTCCTAGAAATATTTCTTCTGTGGGTTTCTTTTTTTATTATTTTTTTTGCATACAACCACATTACACAATCCAATCCAAGAGGGATGTACCATAACAATTTGCTTTCTAAACAGAATAGCCAGGCACTGTTGTACACAATCTATTTGCTAAATTAAAACCAACAGGTAGCTTATACACTATTTTACATCATGGCATCTTGACTATCTCCACACAAGTCAATAGTACAAATACCAACATAGTTACAGAACTACTTAAAAAGCAAAGAAAAAAATCCTTTCCTTTACTGAAAATTTCAGCCAAAAGACCATGTTCTTAAATTCGATTTAAAATCTCGGTTCTTAGAACAAGACAAAGCTCAGGACAGAATAACTAACATCCATGACTGCACACATACCTAACTACAAAAATATCTGCATTAGAAAGTCTGAAGGAGAAAACCTGCAACAACTAACAAACTGGCATTAGCACTGTTCAGCATGCCAGACAGGCAGAAATGGAGTCATAGGTCACAAACAACACACAGACAGAGTTCCTTGTAAATCAACACAAATTTAAGAAACTGGGATTTACATGGAAAGCAGTGGAAAAAACTGAATATGCTGAAACATGGTTTTCATGTGTAGGTTATCAAACAGTTGTTACATATTTTTAATATATTAGAAATAGAACAAGTGTTTGTTGGGAAAAGGTACTACCAAGACTGTAATAAACTACTTGGAGAGCTCTAAATTAAATAATAAACCCATAAAAACTATAATAAACAAATATATACAACATATATGTGAACAAATAATATATAACACTTACACATTCATTTATACTTGTTTCTCACCATTCTCTTTTTAAAAGAAAAAATAAAGCCATAATGAAAGGCCAAACAATTTCCCATTCTTTTCACTGCACATACCTATGTAAAAGGACAAGTCTGCTCCTAAGTCATCATTCTGTTAATTACATTTCTTATACTATGTCTAACACAAACAAAAAGAGCTGTTCTAATATACACATAGAAACTGATGCCCAGAAGAAATGTGAACTCACTAATGAATGTTGTCACTCACCCCAGCCAGACATTCATGGGTTGTAATGAAGATGGAGAGAAATGTACACAGACATTGAATACACACAGTATTTTGTATAAGACAGGCTCAGTGTTGCAAAATATGCAGTATGTAACACCTATGTCATTTAAAAGGACTTTAGTCTATTCTTTATTAGAAAGCCTAGTAGAGATACCTGAATTTGATACTATTTGATACTCTCCAAATGCTTTAGTAAATGTTAAGTTTGGTAATTTTTTTTTTATTCCAAACTTTTTTACATCTTCATACTTTTATTTCTTGACATTTTATTTATCTGCAACATTTGGTAGAACCTATATGATGAGCTTGACTTTTCTTGATGGAAAACAAATACTTAGACCTACTTATGGTAACAGCTACCATATGTGCAGGTATGAAGATACCTGTCTCTTAAAGCAACTGTCAGCTAGGTAGCACTGGGGGAGGCGGGGAAACTCCCCAGTGTAGGATATGGGATTAAGAGATAGGTACTTCATTCCCCAATTTGTTTTTTTTTAATTGATACTTTAGAATGCAGTTCACCAATAATTCAAATGCACTGTGTGCATATGTTCATTACCATTTCACACAGCACTCACACCCCTGAAAAGCATCTCTCATCTCCTGATAGAGGCATGAGGTAGGATACCACAAAAATTAGGTTACTGAAGGTATAATAACTATATTTATGGCTGCCACTGCCACATCTGTGATGTTTGCACTGTGTAACACTGTGAAGACTATCCTTCTGTGGCCACTTTCAAATGAGGCAACTGATTATAAATTGTATGTGTATTACAGTTTTCTGCAATGAAATCAAGCCGTAATTTCTAAAGTAACTAATACACCTCAGAATTTAACAAAGCGAGTTGCAAAAGGGTAGCAGATCACATAAGCCAGCTATCTGAGCAACTCTCAGAGCACATTGTCCAGCTACTAGGCATCAAAGACTGCCCTGACCAGATCATCACTCTTCTCAAGGCAGACATTAATCTCTGCCGTTCACAGCTGGAAGCAATGTTCTGCCTGTGAACTTAGCCAGATTCAACAACTCTTGCTGCTTTCTTTCATCTTCCCCACAAAACAATCTCATTTTGATAACAGTGAAGCATGATGTTTGGTGCATTGATAAGTATGTCAAGATGAAATCACTGACTTACTTATGTCAGTTTGTTGTGTATAATACACTGAGGCTGCCTAATGCTCAGGAATGTATCTGTCTTCTCTGGATGTCAGCAGCAATTAAATTTTCAGATGACTTATCTAGAGGAAAAGTCTTAACAGGCACGATTGTAGATAAACTTTATTGTGCCTGGAAAACAAAATTCAGTCTAGGGTGAACTATCATTCAACCAATAATTTCTGATGTCTTGCCTATCAGGTTCTGAGCTTTTTCAGGGAAATAAAATTCTGGTCATCTTGAAGATGAAAGGGCTAGCTTTTGCTGCCAGCATTTTGTATAGATAGGCTACAAAAAAGAGCAGTTCCCAAAATATGCAGCTGTGCCAGGTGAATGTAGCGGCACAGAACTACAAAAATCAATTATACTTTCACTAAGGTCAGGAAGTATGACTACTTGCAGTGAGAATTTTTTCAGGATATTTGTACATTACCTCAGAAAGCTACTTTTAAGGTTTTACTGTGAATATAGGAGTTGTGAAGCGGAAACAATTTGGTGAAAGAAAATTGATGTATTAACCACTTCCACATAAAATTCAAAGGACTTGCTGGTACAGAACACCACATTAATATAACACAAGTAACGCTACTGACAGAATCTGCATTCCAAAAGAAGCTAAAAATAAATCATGTAGGTACTTATGTAAGTATTCCTGAATTAGATTCTAGGAAAATCTTACAAAAGTTTTACATATCTCTGTGTAAAATTCTTCATTAAAAATCCTATTTCTCCATCTTTTCAGAGAAAGACTATTTAAGGTGAAAGAATAACTACAATAACTCTGCATTTCTACTCCTTAGAGAAAGTAATGCTTTCAGTTCCTTACCTCACCCATCTCTAAATCCTGAGTGAATTAAAAAAGATATAACCAAAGTCATTACTACAAATTTTTGCATTTCCAGCATCAAGAATGCTAAATGGCATTACAGATTAGGATGCACCAACTACACACAGCTGTCTGGTTTAAATAGCACTATTCTGAAATTATGAAGCAATTCTTACCTCATGCCCATATTGCAAAACTCATTACAGTTGAGAATTGTCCCCTTGCAAATTTAATTTTAAAAACAGATTCCTTAAGCTATTTAAGTAGAACTGAGTTTATGAGAAATCCCTTCATACCCTAGACTGAACTGTTTATCTGAAGACAATTAAAAGGTCTTCCTTCCATCTGTGACTAAGCTCCAGTTCTAAATGCCAGCTTTATTAACCAGGCAAGCACTTTTTCTTTCTAATTATTGCTAGTATTCTTGATATGAATGTATTAATACACATTAACAGTGGGAAAGAGAAGCTAGATTTTATTAACGCAGTTTACTAAGTACAAGTATTTGTACTCTGCTTTGCATCAACAGCCACAAAAGTAACACTTTAACATCAACAGCCTTTGAATTTGGTTGAACAGGTAGAGTAGATGCACTCTTCCTATTCAGGCTAGCTGTATCATAAAATAATGGATTACAAGGAACAATTCGTTGGCCTTTGGTACCTCCTTCTTAAATTTATCTTCTTTTTAGAGACCTGGCTCTATGCCGTTTTTCAGACATTATTCCATTTAACTATAGAAGCCATTGTATTAGCCTACTGCAAAGAATTTTGCATTTCTTGACTATTATATTGCATTAATTGAGTTCAATATGTAGAAAGATTTAGCAACAAATTAGTTCACCAACCATAGTGCATTAGAAGAGGAGGCTGAGGGGAGACCTTATCACTCTCTTCAGTTACCTTAAAGGAGGTTGTAGAGAGGCAAGTGTTGGCTTCTTCTCACTTGTGACTAGCAATAGGACTAGAGGGAACGGGTTCAAGTTGTGCCAGGGCAGGTTTAGCTTAAGTATTAGGAAAAATTTTGTCACTGAAAGAGTGGTGAGGTATTGGAATAGGCTGCCCAGAGAAGTGGTGGAGCCACCATCCCTGGAGGTTTGCAAAAAACAGTAGATGCGGCACTTAGGGGGATGGTTTAGGGATAACAGTAGTGTAGGGCTACCAGTTGGACTTGGTGATCTTGGAGGTCCTTTCCAACCGTCATGATGTTTCAATGTTTCTATTAAAAATAGCAATAATAAATAAAAATGGATTCTTTTTGTGAAATCAATTCTTTGTTCCAGACCTAATTCAGATGAGATTAGTTAAAATGGACTGCATGTAGGTACTGATTATGGAAGTCAAACAGGCATACAAGAAGTCTCTTCATATTATGGGTCATTTCTTTTTACAACTAGCAGAGCATACATACAGCAGGACTCAAGAAATTCCAACTGTCATATTCAGCTTCCAAATTAATAGGGGACCTCTAATTTTATGCATCATCTAAATTATATGCCATCTCTTTTTATTCTGCTCTACTTTAAACTGCCCCAAGTTTCCTTCCTTTACATCCTATACACTTGCCCTCCTTCAATCATTTTAATCAAGAATGTCATCTTACTCCCCTTATTATCCCATAGTGGATTCAAGCCATCCCTCCCATATTTCAGGGAAAGAAGGGATTTCTGCCTTAGGTTATCTTACTTTGCACTTAATATTGCTTTAAAACTATATTCTTTCTGCAGCAGTAACAGAAATCTTCATTATAACACAAGCTGTCCCTAGTCCCAGGGACAGTGGGGATTCTAACCATTTCCAGAATATATTCTTCTGTACAACAGTCTTGTAGATGAAAAGGCTCACAGTTACACAATGTGAACATTTTTAACAAGAACTGGAAATTTCAGATATCAGATTTGCTGTTTCAGACAAAACCAGGAAATTATCAGAAATATACCATCCTGTTCTAGGGACAGTACCATACCCTGTACCAGATGTAATCAAATGCAACAGGAAGGGTATCTTATTTTGTGGACCAGCAACATTGTCTATTTTCACACTTCTTACACCTTCATTTCTGAATTTTCTCTGTATTATAGGAATTAACAAAGAACATTTCTGTTCTGTGAGCATAATATAAACTGAAGATGAGGTTTGAGGGAATCTATCAGTAAAAAAATGGAAAAAAAGAAAAAAAAAAGGAAAAAAGAGGAAAAAAAGAATAAAAAAACACATCTCAAACATTTTCAGACTGTTTGGCTTACATTGGCTAAGAAAGCAAGTGCACTATCAGTATCATCACATTTTTAATGATGCCTAATAAAGAAAGAAAACACTGTAGATCTCCGGGTTCTGAGGGTTGGAACAGGCATGTTGAGTATGAGTAAAACTGGGCCTATACCACATACCGAAACGAGGATAGATCAAAACCAGAAAATTACTTCTGAAAAGAGGTGGCACAAAGAAAACTGGTAACAGAATATAACAAACAGTAGAAATGGCTGAACAACAAATCTACCGCATAGAATTTCTTCAGAATGTACCCTGGTATGCCAATTTATCAATCAAATCCTAACATCAGGTTACAGAATTAATGACAATAAATTAACATAACTCATGGTTTCTTCTGATCGTAATGAAGTGAAAACACTACATAACAGGATTTGAATTTTGTTATGGGAGACTCACTGCATGAAAAAGAGAGGGAAAATGCAGGTAATAAGCTCAACTACTGCAGCAAAAGACAGTCAAATAACTCAATGATTTTTTGCTAATAAGAGAACCCACAGAATCCTCTAACACTATTGGAAACTAGCTCCATTTCATCAGCTCTAGTTACGTTCTGGTCTGAATTTGTTTTTCTGAGCATACAGACCTTTCAACACTGTTGTATAAACTACATACCAGTTATCCTATTAATTTATTTGTGACTGAGTTAAAATTCTTAAGAATGTAAACAACTATCACACTGAAAAAACCTGGAAGTGATACTTGTATGAAGGAAGTTACCCACTCCTCCATTTGAAGTCTCTCAGAAACATTTTTAGGAAAACTGTTTGAAATTTCATTGGGAAAATATTGTATTTGTAAAACTAATTTTTGTTAGCTATTGCAGGCAAAACTCTCACATCATTTTTGGGTAGAAACTGCCAATTCTGTTTATTTTTTTTCCAGCTACACACCAATTTTTAAATACCCCAGTAGACAACAATGACTCAGCAGAACAAAATGCAACATATTTCCAACCATGTTTTCACAAACCAAGCAAAATATTGGACCTAAATGCAAAGATCACACATCTTTAAAAATATTAGAGTGTGTTACTAGAATATTAAATATTCTTTACTATGGTATAGCAATAGCAAAGTGAGTTTCTTTCTTCTGACATTCTCACCCATGTGCTGTGTGCACGTGTGTGTATGTGCAGGTATACAAGTACCGCAATGATATTTAAAATTCCAGCTTTGTTTTTGCAAAACAAAAATTGCTTGTGCCAGTTTCTACAGAATCCAAACACTGCCCACACAAAATCAGCAGCACTGGCAAAGTCCCTGATTACTTCCAAAGTCACAGGCAAGAGGACAGGCCCTACTAAACATATGAAAGGGAAATCCTGGTAGAATACGAGTGACAGATGTGTGGAAAAGTATTAGACCTCACATAAGACAAAAACAATCCCTTAGGAACAGTCAGGAGATTTGTACTCACAGGTATACAATACTCCACCATCGGGTAATGCAATTTATGGCCCTTTGCTGTACGGCCAGAAAAGAAACAGCTCTGACAGACATCATAGTTGAAATGTTTTAAGCTCCGGTACCTATGGGGACGTCAAACAAAGTGATTAGAGCTTTCTAAGTTTGGTTCTAATATTTACTTGTTACTAAGACTCACAAGATAAATCATTTTTGTAAATGGTGTCATCTGCTTTTCAGCACAGCAACCAAAGGTCATTAGTGAGTTTGTTCCAATTAGCACATAAAGCACCTTGAAGCACACGGGTGGGTGCGACCAGGATGTGGCATGGGCAACACTCGTTACAGCTGCAGACTGAGGCACCAGTGCCTCTGCAGCAGCTGCATCGGACACAGAAAACATGCAGCCCTCTTAGTCCATTTCACACAACCTTTTTAAACTGCACAGGTCACGTCATTGAGTATTTAAAAGAAATTCCTGCCTCTTATAACCATACAGACAGCCAATGGCAATCATCTGTTGCCCAAGTTGCTTTGAAGCAGAAAATCTAACAGGCATCAGATTCATAGTGGGAGTGTGAAGAGTTTAAAATTTTAAGGCTCACACTCACTTAAAACCATACTGCTTTAGTTTTTCTTTCTTCTTTTTAGTGTTCAGATGGTATCTCAGGAAAAATATTTATAAACCAGACTGAGTTACTTTTATATGTTTTTACATTTACCACTTAGCTTAAATGTTTGTACATCATTTTGATGCTCAAAAATTCTGAACACATTTCAGAAAAGAAAATTCTTGAAAATTCATTAATTATAAAAATAATATAAAATTAAGTTTAAAAATTACATTGATTTATTTACTTCTGGGGTTTTTTTAAGAGTGTGTATAAATACAAACAAGGTAACAAACCCATATGGTATCTCTTGTATTAAATGCAGCCACCAGAAGTGCAATATTTTTTAATTTTTTTTTTTTTTTTTTAACTAAAACTGACTAAAGCATCAATTCATTTCCAGATTCCACCCACTGTTTTTTATGGTATGGTTGTTCTAACTGGATGAGGTGATATCATTTGTATGAAACCACAATGAGCTAACTGAACTAAATTGAATAGCTACTGAATAGTTAAAGTTTAAATTAAATTGCTTCCTGAAAGCAGTTTTCAATACCAATCCACATTTTTCCCCTGCTGAGTTTTATGTTCCATTTTGCAAGAGAATGTGTGTCTATAAATTTAAAGGTTTGCTCTTAAGGATGCTGATGCAACTGTTTATAACCTTACTCAGAGCCTGTGTATTAAACGATCACATCTTCCTTCTGCTAAGATGCTAGATTCTTGTTGTTGCAGATCTCTAATTTCACTAAATTATTTAGAATGAGTCATTCCTTCGTCATCCTTTCTTTTCTTTTCTATATCTATGCTCTCCCTCTCCACATACAATATTTTAATGAAGACAAGATTCATCAGCCCCAACTTAAGCATCTAAAAGATAACTGAGCTGGAGTTTTGTCACCTTTATGTTCACTTAAGCATTAATTAAGAAAACTAGGAACATTTAAAAGAATTCAATTTGCTCTTAAGACAGGCAACAAATTCTGATGAGTTTAATTACTTTTGGAGTACTCGCATATCTATATTAGTAGTAAAAGAAGAGGGTTGTTAGCTCAATTTTCTAACTGACTAAACTCAGCTTGCCTAAAGCTAGGGATGATGAATCTGACCTCAGGATTCATATTATTATTCTTTAAAACTACAAAAAGCAGGAGAAACAGAAAGCATGGGGAACAAAAACTGCTCTGCCTAGGTACCTAAAGTCTTAGAATCACAAGTAAGACTGTTTTATATCGTTCCTAAATAATATATTCAACTTCATGACCACAGCAGAGGAAAAAGCCATTAGTTTTAGCTGTAGTCGCTACTACTTCTTTTTTTTCTTATTTCTGTGTTCCTTCCCCTCCCCCCATCATTTTTATACACTGGAGCAATCCACTCACAAATGCATGTTCGTCGTAACAGCACTCACTAAGGGTATCAACTATCTCAAGCCGCGTTATGGTAATTCACAGTAAAATCATACAAAGGATAACATGGAAAACATTCCTGGTGTCTGTTTTTCTTTTAGAATTCACAGTTTCCTTTGAACAATGAGTTAGATTCAGTGCTTTAAGCAGACACTGTGTAAGTCTCATCATAGTAACATATCAATGATTGTGCTAGGCAAGAAAAGATTGCTATTGAAGGGTGTTTAACATTGCCTGGCATGAGCTAGTTTCCCAAGCCTTACGCAGGAGAGCAGACAGGCAGTCCACATTTTTTCTTACTGATCAGCTCCTGTTGGTCTTGTGCTAACAGAACACTTGGGGTCCATTTATACATAATTTGCTATCTCTTGGATCTACCAACGCCAAAACAGCTGATGGCAGCCTGCCCTGCACAGCCACCTGTCGGTCACAGGATTGTTGGGTGTCTAACAGCAATACTGCAGGAGCCAGAAACGCACAGCTCAGGTCACACTGTGGGATCTGCCACCCATAGTGAGGCCATCTTAAAGCAGGAAAATGGTGGAAAAATAGAAAGAAATGTACTTGTTGTAAGATTTAAGAGTGTGGATATTTTCAGAGAAATCTTGTACCCAACTTTTCTCCTCTTACCTAAAGCCGACAATTGGACACTCTTTACAGATGTTGCATTTAGCCTGGTGTTTTGCTGTTTCTGCAGCAGCCACACGGTGTAGAACGGGTAGCCATACCATAGACTGTGGCTCTAAGCGCATCCAATCTATAAATTGCTTTACAGTTATTTCTGGCTTATTATGGTTCTGTGGGGAGAGAAAAAAACCCAAAACATCCAAATTAAAAACCCAAAACCAGCACACACAAGTAAATTTTCATTATAATTCAATTAAAAACCCCAATAACCTGTGTCAATCATTGTCATGACAGTTTAATGTAAAACCAGTTACAGGACACAAAAAATAACCATGGTTAAAATGCAAATAAAAAAAGTAAGTTTGTCAGTAATAATATAGTGGACTAAATAGCTGTGATACAGATGGTAACAAAGATGGAGTATATAGTAAAGGAGTAAATGAGTCCATAGTTAAGCTCTCTTTGAACTAAAAGGACTTCAGAAGTAAGGGAGCATGAAAAGAAAGCATCTTTTGCAGTTTAGACACAGTAAAGATATGATTGTCCTTTGAGTTAAGATTGATGTCAGACTGCTAAAAGTCAGCAGTACTTGCATGTGTCTACCAATTGTCATTAGATTAATGCATTTTCTTTATTGCATTCTGAGCCCATGGTATTCTTTCAAGTTAGCACATTAAACAAACACATGAATAAATAAACAAGTAAATAAATAGAAAGAAATCTGCCACTTACAGGCAATCACTGCAAGAATACAGCAGAGCTGAAGTATTAGCATGATTGTTTTAAGAAACAAATAAACATGCTTCCATATTCTCTTTAAGTTGTACCCACCAGAGGAGCCTAGCTAGAAAGGGTTTATATTCATCATCTTTGTCAGCAACAAGAACAGACATCGTATTTCTGACCTCACTGAAAGTAACAGAACACCACTTAAAATGAAAGTTTTTCTTAAATAATAAAACATGACAAGAAGGAACACTAGGCTTCTTAACCTATTCGTAGTCCAACTTGTTTTTTGCCAATAAGAGGGAGCAGCATGAAAAAAAGAATAGTAACATGCTTTCTCCACCAGTAAAATACTTGTTGTGACCAGGCTGAGATAACTGTTATGCAGCTGTACTTTCTCTATGCTCTCTTAAAGACCAGGGACTGAATTTGAGCTCTGCATGTGAGACAAAGGATGCAACCTCATCAGCAGTATAATAATAACAACACACTAGGTATGTAAAAACTACATTGCTTGTAATCCCTCATCCATAATTGAACAGCTTTGGTGATTTGGCAGTTTCTTGAGGGACATAAAGATCATTCCTCTGTGACAGAAAAAGTCTGCCACAAACAAAGCAATAACTGATTTCAGTATGACTTGAACCACTCGAGACCAGCAATAGGTATGTAAATACCTTCCCTTATTGTCCAAAGCAGGAATGTTAAAACTTCAGGGGAAGTTTTACAGTTAATTGGCCAAACCAACTTCTTAAGTATCTACAAAGTTATTCATGACCTAGATAAACACTCTCCCAAGTCCAATCATCTCAGAGTCCAGAAATGAATCTAACAGTTCCAAAAAAAGCTAGCACAACTGAATTTTTCAAAGCACTGGATGTAATTGTAGAAATGTCCAGGAAAGAATGACAAAAGAAAAATGCTCTGAAAATTCAGTATATTTGATTCAATAAAACCTGAAATATTAAAGTCAGTAGTTTTATAAATGCCATAGTAAAATTTTAATTGATATACTATTTCTGATAATGCTGAAAGCAGCCACTTTGACAGAAATAATACACTCAAGCAATATAGTTATCACTAGGAAACAGTCAGAGCCTTAAGCAACCTTGACAAAGTCTGAGTTAGGTTGTGTTCTGTTATGACATTCTTTCTTTAATTCTCATCTTTTTCAAGCAGACAGACACTCCTTGCAGCATCATTAATCCCCTGCATGTAGTGTGGAGCTGAACACCAGGCTGTAAGACAGCTTTATTCCATGTTCTGATCTGCTGCATGAAGGCTTATGATATATAAATGACTCTTGAAGTTTTGTGCAACTGCAATCTCTTTTTGTCAGTAAAATAACGCTAGATAATTTCCTGATGCACAAGGTCAAAAACTATTATATCAACATCATTCTCTTTCTCTGTTGAGATCATGTCTTGTTCCAGCAAGGACAAGCATGTTGTTTTCACAGTATAAGGTTGCTTTGAACAATACAAAGAAGGATAATTAGCTGCTACAAAAATTTTAACAGCTTTTAGAGCAGCAAATACTGTCAAAACCACAAAGATTTATACATTCTTTTTGCTAAAAGTAAATTGTTTGATCCTCTTCTAAATCATAAACCAACTTTTACAGCTGCATTTTCACAATAACTTCCCACAGTTAGTTGCAGGAGCATATTCATTTCTACTCAAAAACTCCATGGATGTTTTGAAATGCTTCTCTTCTTTTTTACACCATGTAAAAGTGACTCTTAAGAGATCTTAAGAGAGAAGAGGGTTTTTTTCCCCATGAAGAAAGGTCTTTGTTATCTTACCTGTTGGAAGCAGCTGCGCACGCTGGGTTCAATGTTGCTGCCACCAAAAGCTGCCACTTCCCCGAGCTGCCGTGGGATCTGGATAGCATCGTGAAGCAGCAGGCCCAGCTGCCTCTGGTCACACATTTCTGTGGGGCCTGCCACCTCCTTGAAGAGATCTGCAACACCAACAGGAGGCACTGGCTCATTTCATTTCCATGGACAGCCCTCATTCAGTAATGCTGCAGCTCAAGTTTTATCATTTTTGTAGCCCAGTCATGGTTACAGATGGTCACCGTCTCACTGACAATAGCTCACACTCATCTAATCTTGATTAGTTTGACTATGTTTTTTTGATCCTAACTACACAAATGAGAAAAAAGGCAAATTTAACTATATGGCTTCTTATAGTACCTCACTATAAAAACATACACAACAACTCCTGTTTTAAACCAGCTATTTTTAGCAGCTGTGTGATAAACCCCAAAAGACATCTTAAAATCAAAACAGCTTTTTGTTCTAATCCATCATTACCACATTGCTCCTCTAATGTTTACTAAGTTTCCTATGTTACCAGTAGGGAAAGACTTTCCCTAGAGTGCAAGAGCTCTCGAACCCCAGGTGTAAGAAAGGAGGAAAGGAGGCAAGACACTGACATGTCTGAGTCAAGATCTACTGGTTAAACTAAAGGGTAAGGAAGGAAATGCACAGGCAGTGGAAGCAGCAAGAGGTACCCTGGGAACAGTATAGGGGCATTGCCCAGTTATGAAGGGATAAGGTCAAGAAGGCCAAGGCACAGCTGGAGCTGAACTTGGCAAGGGATGCAAAGAATAGTAAGTAATAAAATCTATGCTTTCCTTTGGTTGGTTGGGGACAGAAGCACATTTACTCTGAAATGAGACTAGAAATTACCATAAGTCACAGCTAGCCATGTGAAATACCTTAAAGCAAGAGCAGCAGCCAGCAAGACAACTCAAGCTTAACATTAATCGTGTTTGCTTCCCAGATAACCATGTCTGCTTCCATGTACCTTCCCTTTACTGATTCCCTTTTGCTAAGGAAGGTGTCAAGCCCTGCAGTATAAGTGGACATTCTGGGATAATTGTATGACAGAAAAAATTAAGGCTAAAAGAAAATTGTTCCAGATAGACACTGGGTGGAAAGATATTGCTTTTATCTACTTCAGAGTTACAGTAAAGCACTGTATCAATAGGCCTGTCTGCCTTACAGATATTTCTTAAGTGCTTTCTTAACACCTTTCTTTGACTGGACTTTTTAAAGTATTAAAACTTTCAGCTAAATTTTTATTGTGTTTCTGCCAGTTTATGAACTTAGCAGCTGTGTGCATTAATATTCACTAACAAGATGAATCCCTCCTGAAAATATCTTAAGCACCGAGTTCACCTCAACTATTTTTAAATTCTGGGATTGCTACAAATTACAAAAGAAATGGAAGTGAATTCTTTGTGTTCATTCCTCCTTTCTGCACTCTGTGGACTGCTTGGATTAAAGCTCCAAGCAATCCTGAAAGACAAAAATATAAAATAAAAAAATAATTTTTAAAAAAATCTATTTTTATTATTCCCCTACTTCCCATGTTGCCTACCAGAACAATCACAAAAAGATTAGAAATAAATGAAATTTGAAAATTCATTCTGACTGCAGTTTTGATTGAGAAACAGGCAAGCTTTGTTCAGAAACACTCAAGAGAAACACTTTTATTTCACTGTGCAAATTGTTCTGTCCTTCAGTTGAAGCTTCTGACAAGCTTTGGCCAGACTTTCTGAAGCATGCTGACATATTTTTTTTCTTAGCAAAGGAGGCTGAGGCAGAGGAAAGGATTTTCACAAAATAGAAATCCAGATGACTGAATTAATTTCTAGAGTTTCTTGTCTTTTTCTCGTCCCTTTCTTGCCTAGTCAAACAAATGCTACATCATCTTCAGTGCTCAGTGGTGAGAACAAAACCCCACAGACAACAGCAGTGACAGAACTAGTACTGCACTGGCAATTCCAGATCCTGGCTAGCTTTTTTGGATGCAGTTGTGACAGTTTTCCAGCTTCTAAGAGTCAGTTAAAAAAAAAAACTGATAGGACAAACAAAAGTCTATTTTATTCTTTCTGTTTGCAACAGTCTACAGTGGACACAGGCACTAAACTAAGAATAAACCATTAAGCACTGTAGCTAGGAAGAAGATGAAGTAATTTCCTAAGCCTTAAAACTTCAATTGATTGGGAGCTAGTAAATAAAGAGAAAAAAAAGTGGCAGAAGAAGAAATAGGGAGAGTGATTAGCTCTCCTTGATCTAAGTAGGAAATCAGCAAACACTTTTGAAGAGCTTAAACTCCCCCAAAACACTCCCCTTAAAAAACAAATAAAACTTCACACTGGTCACTGAGCCGTAACTGATGAGAGTCCAAGTGCAAGGGAGTTTATGGATGGTATCCTTGTCTCCCATAGCCCTCAATGTCTTTGAGGATGAGAAGCTCCTAAACTAAAGGTATAGAAAAACCAAAATGTTCTTGCTACATGGACTACCTCCTTAAAGTAACCCAGGAGCTACTCCCTGATAAAGGAAGCAAGGAAAAAGCAACTCTCCAGTGGCAGACGTGGGAGTAGGGCTTGTTTTAGCCCTGACAGGGACACCATACTCAAGCCAGTGGGAAAAGGGACCCCATATGTCACCTATTAGCAATGTCAGAAGCCATAAACTCTTGGAAATGGAGTTTGTTAATATGTACAAACATATTGTATGAGTTTACACATAAAATACTTAATTGTATAAGGGACTCTACCAAAAGGACAAGAAGAATGATTGATGAAGCAAAAGAAAAGATTATTCAGACCTGAGCCATAGGAAAAAAACCCCACAAACAAACAAAAAATAAAACCCAAAAAACCAAAAACAAGGGAAAAAATTAAGTTCAAATTAAATTCAACCTCACTCTAGTATTTCAAGCATGACACCTGGGGGACTCAAACTGCAACTTAGCTGGACAACCTGAAACAAAATACTTACTTATGGGCTGGTACAGAAGGAAATACTTGAAAATGTTGAAAACTTTATTGAATTCCTACCAAAATGGTAATAAGACAGTCAGTAGTAGGATTTTCACAACCCACATTTTATGTTGCATTGTTGCAAAGAGGATGCACATTCTTTTTTTTTCTCTCTCTCGTGTTTTTTTTTTTAAACTAAGAATGTTAGTTTCAAATGATTTGAAAATTAACAACATAGACAGTATTAAAAACCCAAACCACACTCCATGGATATTGTACATCACTTGAAAATTGAACTGCTCAACAGCTAAGATCTTCCAAGTAGCCCTCCTTTTTCACCTCAAATCCAACAGTTTTTATGCATTAAATGATATGACAAAACTTACAAATCTACACATTAACTAAAACTCTATGCATGTTTTCTGTTTCTGCTGCCAGTATGGGCTTTCTGCATTAAAAATAAGCCTAGGTAAGAATAAAATGCACACAAATGTAGTCCCAGTTATTACACAGTGCTATAGCTTCTCTCCACCTCTAAAACTGAAGAAAAGGGAGGGAAGATACAAGTCCTGCTATACCTCAGGAAATCCACACTAAGACATTTTTCGCCTCCTGATTGTGTGAGCAGGCATAAAACCTGCTGTGAATAATCACACATGCAAATTAAATTTTTCACTCATGCAAATGCTTGCTAATATGATTAAAATTTTCCTTTTCTAGAACATTTGGGACAGTAAAGTTGAAAAATGTTTCATGTTTCTCATAGTATTCAGAAGTTCTGTAATAATGCATAAACAAATGGTGACAAAACCCCCAGTGTTCTGTTTATTTGGTCCAAGCATTGGAACACTGTTGTCTGTAACATTAAGCTGCTAAAAGTGTAATCATGTTTTTGATCAAAGTCAACAAACTCTCATCTTCAACATAGTCAGGAATGATTTGAGAGTTAGGCAGGGTCTGGGATTATTTTCAATAGCTAGCTCATATGTAGCACCCCTATTCTAGAGAGAAAGGTAAACCCTTCCAACCCCAAACATTCTGTGATTCTGTGTGAACACGACATGGGCACAGACAGATCAGGCCATTGGCCTCGCCAGTAGAAAAAAAGCCCTGGATTATTTGCCCTGCCAGCACAGAGGTAACCAGCTCACAGCAACTCAATTACATTTGCAGGTCCATTTTTATTCACAGGAGCACCTAGGTGTGTGTTTGAAATGAAGCATGTCTTTAAACATCTTCAAGAATAGCTATTCTTTAATTGAGGCTTCAGTGTTTCTTCTAAAGTAATCGAGACTCCTTTTAATTAAAGATCCAGTCTCATGTCAACTCTGAAGTCTAGCAGCTTAATTAAATTTAAAAAAAAAAGAGAAGAAAAAAAGGACAGAAATTAGTCTGTCAAAACATTTTTTAAAAAATGTGTCAAGTGAAAAGACCCAACCTATACTGGAAATGAGTGTACAGTTACCAAAATATGTATTTTTACTGGAAATGAATGTGAGTAAAGGTGACTGTTAAACCAAAAAGAAACAAAAAAGAACAAAAGCTTTATTTCCCAATAATGTAAGATAGTAAGATGAAGATCAATTGTACTGGTAAACTGAAGGTTTTTTAATTATTTCATAAGCCAAATGTCTCAGCAGGCCAGAAATTGTTTCTTCAAGTCAGTCCTTGAAAGGCTGGTCTCTGGGAAGGCTGAGGTGGAAGGCACTTGAGCAGACTGGTTAAGAGTTTTACAAAAGATTGAAGGGCTCATCCAAAGGTTCTTAAAACATGAAACTTGCCTATTTTACAATCAACTACTCTGACAAGAGAATGCCTCTCTAAGATCTCAATAGTAAAGGCATGATCTGTGCTCTAAGGGCTGCAACTGCAACCTGTCTGTCACACTCTGAGGAAGCCTGGCATTGACAACACCTCAGAAAAGCTTAGAAGAAATACAGCCAAAAGGAGAAGCTATGTCCCAAATACATAAGATATCTGTACTCTTGCTCAACGTTAATAACCAAGTTTATTAAGAATATCTACAGATGCTTCTAAGGAAAGCAGAAATTGTTGCAGAGCTCCAATGGTAAATGACAAATCTAGCCTCTATACATTTTGCATGTATTTCCAAAATGTATCAAGGAACTACTGCAAGGGACAGTAATTTTAAGATTATATTTGAAATATACAACTGGGATGTCCAATACCTGGGATGCTCTTACATAGGGCTTAATCTCTTCTGCTGTATTTGTCAGAGGGTTTGGTCACAAAGTTACTCAATTCTGTTCTGTTCCTGCAATTACTTTCTGTGAAATAGTTTTATATTATGAAGTATTTCTCAAGCTTGTGAGATTACTTAAATCAACATAATTTAAACTTTCATTGTACAATTATGGTAGAAAGTACATATATTGGAAAAGTATTTTCAGAGTTCAGCTCATCTTTCTGACAAACCACAAAATACTGGTAGGATTATTGATGGATTTTGATGTATTTCTTTGTTTTATCAGACATATCAATCTGTTCCAATCAACACTGACTTGCTTGATTTTTCCCCAAACAAAACATACACACACAAAAGGGAACAGAATCAAACAGAATATTTTGTTCACACAGAAAACTAGGCCTTAATACCACAGCTTCCACACAGCTACCTTTTCTTTTGCTTTTGGGGAGTGCAAAATGTACATTATGTCAATGCATAACTGAAATTGACAGTTTCCAGTCAGGATATAAATAATACTTTCTCCATTGTCATTGATGAGAATGAAAACAACAATTCTATTTTACTTGCTCACAAGAAAACTGTCTGGCTACAGGCACGAGAAATATTTTACTAAAAATTTTGCTACAATATATGCTGTTACTATACATGACTTAATTGTATTAAGTAAGTATTTTATAATATACATTATTTCTTACATCTGTACTTCTCTTCCAGAAGGCCCTTAGAAAGAGACATCAAGCCAATTTTCAGGGACTGCACTCGAATTTTCCCAGTTCGGCCACTGAAATGATAAAGATAATACAATTTGATACAGTTTAATTTGACTTCATTCCAATGTAAGTCTGTTAAAAAATGCAAAGGCATTGGTGAGATCTACTTCAAATACACTTCAAATCTCTAAACAAATTAACATTACAAATCACATTAAGATTGCTTCCCTTACAAAAGCTTCTAAGTGGTTTACATGTCAAAATAGTTCTTGTTACTCCAAAAGGGCAGACATTTGGCTGTGTAAAGCTCTCCACATGACTTAATAGCGTGGTATACACAGAAAAAATACACAAGCATACAGCAGGAAAGCTTATTACTCAGTGTGAAACACAAGGACTACAAAATAAAACCAAGTTTTCATATCACAGTAATACAGTCTTTTATTTTCTTTTATGTTTGAAATGCTCTGATATGTATGTGTACCAGGACATTAATTAAGTGGTGTGGAGATGTCACTCTTTTAAAGCAACATGACTTCAGGCTTATCTTGTCCAAAAAAACAATAATGCCCAAACCTCAAAACCACATATCAAACTCTAAGCAACTTGAGAACAGATAGGTGGATACTGTATATATTATACAGAGCTTCTGCATTTAAGGTTATCTGAGTCCTTCACCAGGAAGCAAGATAGTACTAAAATTATTATCACCACAAACATTACTTTGGACTCTTCTGTCATGCAGAAGTGATATATCCTTTAATTACTTCTGGAGGGGTTATTAGATATCTCTTTCTGTCCTATTCATTCAACATATGGTCTGCTGTCTGATTTACTTTACAAGTGTTGTGTGGAATACAAAATTATTAATTTACTATTGAGCTCTCCATAAATTAGCTAAGCACCTTACAAATATGAATGCATTTGTCTTCACAACCATCATGTAGCAAGACTAGACAGTATTATCTTCTCCATTTCACAAGCTGGAGCAGAGGAGCAAAGAAATTATTGCCAAATTAATCAAAAACACTCATTATTTTTACTGCCTAGTTTGAACATCAGGACCCAATTTTCCAGAATGTTATAAAAGTGTCACCTATTTTATACATTCAAGCTTAGCTTCAAACTACCTGTCTCAGTCACAGACACAACATCATTCTGGCATACCTTAACTTGTAAAGGGCTCATTTTGCAACCTTGATAAAGTTTCTTCCCCATTCTTTCCTGTGTAGGCTTATCCATGGTTTAACTTTGTGTTCAATGAAAAACCAAATCTGAACATTAATTTGAGTTTGATTTAACTCAGGACTGACTACAGCATTTGTTTATTAAAGGGAGAAATCAAAAAACTTTGCAGCTAAAAGGTGTGGGCACATATTTGGAGGCTTCAAAAGCCTCCAGATTTTAGGAGATTGCTATAGGGACTGTGGAAAAACTTCCTTCACAGAAAAACATTTTAGCAATAAATTATAAAAGTGATTGCATAGCTTAATATTACTTTCCATGTTTTCTGTTTAAGTCCAGAGGAACCCTATGTCCCCCTGGGATGGAGGCAATAATATAAAAACATCAGGCAAAGAAAACTGGAGAAGAAAAAAGATGAGCCCACTTCAGTTGAAACTAATAAAAGAGCTCTCAAGCCTAGTCAGCACTGACACTGAGACTAAGGACTCATCATCATGGCTAGGCTTCGCAAATGAAGATTTGGGAAGGGCTCTACCCATGTTTGTTGCACACGCGTTGGTGGCTAAAAAGGCCAACATGAGATAAGCATGTACGATTGCAAAAGACACAGCAGAAAGACTCCTTAGATGGTGTGTTCTGCAAGGCACGATTCTTTCTGCGTTGTCTTTTCTCCTCAAGGGAGATCCTGCGTGCTTTCTCAAAAGCATCTGCAGCGTTATAGATGGTGTGACTCCAGGCCTCCCGCTTGGAGGCCAGAGTATTCCGGTTATGATGATCAATATGGCCAAGGCTGAGATGTTGTTTCAGGGAGTCCTTGTATCTTCTCATTGGAGCTCCTCTCTTGCGGCAGTCGGTGGCAAGTTCACCATAAAGCAAGATCTTAGGGAGGCGGTGGTCCTTCATCCTTGAGACGTGCCCTGCCCATCGCAACTGTGTTCTCAGTAACATGGCCTCAATACTTGTGACTGCTGCTTGTTCCAGAACAGATGTATTGGTCACATAATCTGACCCGTGGATGTAACTAAGGACTACAGCTATCCCTTATCTACATAACCCAGCAACAGAAAGCAGCCTGGTAGATCTCTGAAGTTTCCCACAGATACTTCCCCTTGATCACAGAAAAGTCAGACAAAGGAGCTTGTCTTCCAGCCCTACAGAGGATCATGTCCTTCCTAGAGTACTTCTTACCATCATAATAGCCTGCTAAGCTACTCCCACACAGTCCTCTAGGAATCAATAGAGCTATCATCAACACAGGGAATGCATCTGGAGAGCATCAGCTACCATCAAAAACAGGGCATAAAGTTAAGGTTGACTGAGCAAGTGTCTGATGTTTTTCACTCCTCAGAAGTTTAGATTTTGCTGAAATCAACACACTGGCAAGCCCTGGGATATTAATTCAGTCTGGTGTTAGAATTTGCCAAGTGTATCAGTACCACAATAGATAACAAAGTTTTAATTCTCCAGGGGAAGACTCAGCCATAGAGAATGATCATGAAAAACAGCTTAGATCACAGTGGAAGTTTTGGCTAAGTGCCATACCATAGATACTCTTCCTAGACTAATCACCAAGAAAGTCACTTTAAAAGAAGGCATTAACAAAAGCATCCTAACAACAAAAAACCCAAGAAAATTTAACAGTTGAAACACATGTAATCAGATAAAAGTTGCAAGACATTAAAAACACAGTATGTGAAAACTTTTTAAGGTTAATTCTGATTGAAATAATTAGTCATTGCCCACAATTAGCACATGTATTTTGTATTAGGTATGCCAGACTTTAAAATATCTGAAACAATCAATTTCAAGGGGTGTTAAGCTATTCCATTAGTACTGAAAACTATCAGTCCACTTCATATACTAGACATTTGGAGTTTTTAGGAAAATTGACAGTATATAGTCCAGAACAATAACCACCAGCTATTGCTTTGGGATGATTTAAACACAGGCCGGGCCAAATTATTTCATAGAGCAAATAATTTCCTTCACAGCTCTCGTTGTAAAATTCAATGTGTTTATTTTTAATTTTATTTTAAAAAAATCTCTGGTCTAACAAAACCAAGGATATTTCAATTTGGAAAATGTTTCTAGAGTAGATGTTGCTCCCTGGAACAACCTTTAGTCCTTGAAGAAATAAGAGTTCTCAAGTAAATTTAATGTTTCTCTTCTCTACTTAGCTTGAAGAATGACTCATTCCTGATGTCTCAGAAAATACCAGAACACAGCAGACTTTTTCTAAAAATAAATTGGTTCTTTATAAGGGCCAAAGAAATCTTCAGGTAGGTCTGAAGAACTACTTAGTTTGTCATCGATCTGTGAACCAGTAATTAGGTCTCAGGTTAATAGCATTCAACTAAGATGCTTTTTGTAGGCCGCTTAAGGATTTGAAACATTGCAGATGTGCAACACCAATGCAATAAACAATGGAAATGCCAAGACACAAATTAGCTCTTTCCTAAAGGAAAACTTTAAAAAAACCAAAACAAATAATAGCTTAAAATTGGTGCCTGGTTTTCAGCATTTTTTTTTTCCCTGGAGTGGATTTGTAAGGGGAGAAAGGAAACACAGTGTAAAGGTAATTTTACCTCAGAAAACCTTCACCCTCCACTTTTCAAAGTCTGACAAAAGATTAAAGTTTTCCATCAGCTTGAAGAATTATCTACATTAAAGCTTTCAACATAATAATCACAGGGAAATGGGAGCAACAGGAAATATAATTGAAAAAATGTTCGCTGCTTAGTACATGCATTTAAAAATGAAGAGATTAAACAACTGACTTCTAACTGAAGTTAGGAGGCAAAGGTTAGCTGAAGAAAATATAATGGACTTGTGATCAGTGTGAATAAAACCCTCAAACAGTAACTACAAAAAATTCTGACATTATTGTCTTATTAGAAATAACCCACTTCTACTGCTCTATTTGCAAGCAATCTATTTATTCACCCACAATACAGAGCTCTGAAAACTACAAACTGAAGGAAGAAGTCCCAGTCATTATTGGATGGGCTTTGCAATTTTCCAGCAGTAATGATGAGGAGTCCAACCAACAGAAACATCACAATATTAAACAGCAATATTTGAATGCCAAAGCATAATAGGTAGGTAGTGCATAAATGATAGATGGCTGCACGCTCTCTGTTCCCTCCTTCCCTCTCCTCCACCACAATATATAAAATACAATACAATAAAATATCCTCAAGTTATAGGAACACAGGTATGTAATCCTCTGGGGGGAAAAAAGCAAAAAAGCTATGAACTGTTAGAACTTGGCACTGATTAAGTGAGTGAACATAGTGAAGATAATGCATACATCAATAAGTAGCAGCTCTCTTTTTGCAAAGCCAGGTGTAAGAAATTCTATCATTACTGAAGAAATACTTTTGCTCTTTTCATCTTCAAATGAGGAAAAATGAAAGAAATTTGGTAGCCAAACTCAGGTAGCTTAGCAATTCTGATTTGTAGCTCTGTGTATAACTGAACTAAAGCATATATTCAGTTAGACACACAAAAGTGAACACCCCATGTATTGCATTATTTTGTCCTTAGTAAATTCCAGTAAAGTCCTGAAATGTCTTTGCTGGAGCGATGTAGGGAGATGCATTATAGGGAATGAAGAAGCTAATGGAAACCAAGTCTTTTCCCAGTTTTTACTACAGAAGGAAGATAAGAACAGTGAACATCACTTAGAAAAATGAGCAACAAAGTCGTAACTCAAAGGCACAACTAAATTAAACATACTGATTGTAAGTCATGCAGGCTGACATAATGCAGAGCAGGGCACAGAGGTCAGAGTGACATTGAGCTGAAGAACTAAGTGTCTGGAGGTCAGAAACGGCGGGCCAAAACCACAACGGGCTGCTGGAGCGTCCTCTGAGGCTTAGAACTCTCTCTGGAAATAGTGGACGTGCATTTAATAAACCCACAAGTTCTTAACATAGGCATCCTGAGGTAAAGTCAAAATCCACTAGGGAAATACAGCTTTACTGCAAGGACCAGGGCAGCTGGATCACATACCACCAGCACTCAGAACTGATACAAGGCAGCAGCTGCAGCAGGACAGACCAGGACATCACTGGCCCTCCAGAATTAGACAGGTTTTAGTGCTGAGATGAGAACAATCACCACTTGACAGAGGATTCAGCCAAGATTATGGCATGCAAGTAACTACATGTAAAACAAATAACAAAACTGTCTCCACCTGTGGCAGAAATAGGAAATGGTATGAACTGCAACAATCTGGGTAATCTGGAACCATTTACAGTAGGAACACATATCCAGTTCTCTACACACATGCACATTCCTTGAAATCCTTTCAATGTTTCTTTGGTAGTAGTATAAAAGGGTAATGTTAGAACAATTTATCTGAGCAGGACAGCATAAGAAACATCTAATTGCAAGTAATGGAACTTTCATTACTAAGTAAAAAAGATATAACTTTTTATTAAATAACTTCTTAAGGCTTTAGCATTTTTCTATTACCATGGACACTTCCTCAAGAAAGTAACTCAGAAAGATACAACAGTCCTATAGGGCTACCATTTTTTGTAAGTCGTATGTGTGAAAATTACCAGTTCTGTCTCCATGGCTTTTACTTTGTGAATATTACATTAAATTCCTGGAGTACATACTGTGAACAAAGTCTTGTTACTTACCTGTCATATACATTGAGTAGCCAGTTAAGACACATGTCTACGCAGAGAGGAACATTCACCATATCTTTGTGTTTCTCTTCAAGTCCACTGTAGATGGTTGTGAGACAGGTGATCACATCCTGGACACCAATCAGCTGGTCATTTTGACTCAACTTGTGCTGCTTGAAAACTTCACTTGTTGTGTTCAGGTCCAATAGGTCCACTAACAACAGATGGTTTATAGAAAAAAAAAGTTGTGACTATAGATATGTAAGCATAGCATTTACAACACATGCTCAGATGCTTATTATAGCAAACACAGAATTAAAAAGAAACCAAAACCAAACAGAAAAAGCACACACCATAATGACACTGTACAGCTCAGAAGAACATTTAAAAAGCAGAAGTGGTCTGTGATCCTAACTACAGATGTATGCACAAAGAGTTCACTAGGCTTAAAGGATTCTTCACATCTATCATAAAGCAGAATCCCACTAAATGTCTATCGCTTTTGATTAAATGTAAAGCAAAGCAGATTCTTAGGTAACAATGTTCTCTTAAATGCAGTAGGAATGTACTGAGGCCTGATTAACTGTACAGCAGTAGCTAAATTAGGGCTTAAAAGAAAGCAGGGAGCTGGACACTGGGAAATTATTTATTGTCGTTTTCCAGAACACTAAATTATATGCTTTCATGAAAAACAGTTTCATGTCCTTCATTACAGGATTCTTTCTATAACCAGTTGGTGATTCTATGGATAGCCTGCAGGTGAAAAGGGTTTTACTCCCAAAACCACACAAATGTGATTGTGAAAATCTGGGCTTTGCATGGTGATAATAAAAAGCTGTCAGACTCTTCTAATTCTTTTTGCAAAACAAAGTGGAAAAGAGGAAGTTTATTTTGGTGTAAAAGAAGGAAGAACAATGAAAATCAAAGGGTAGTGTAATCTCCAATGACTTTTTTTACAGAAGAGAGAACTTCAGCAAAAGAAAATAAAATAGCTGCAATATATTAGTATGCTTGCTACAGTCTATACAATGTGAAGTTGAAGTATACTCCAAGCTCATACAGAGCTGCTTCTGGAGAGTCAGCAACACATTTACACTATAAATGTCATTTCTCAAAAGAACTGAAACATGACAATCTCAGATGTGTTATAAATTTCTCTGCACTGATAATGTTAAATAAGGACACGAGAAGGGCAGTCTATGCAAAATCAGGTAAGTCTAGACTGGGCTGGAAAATCAGTCCAGTGGAAAAAGGCAGAAGCAAGACAACACGAGCCACTACAAGCAATTCTGCCAAAACCAAAATGATCACCTCCAGAGAGATAACGTTATGGGCCAAGGTCACTCCCAATCCCTTTTCCCCAGTCTACCTTTCCTTACATCACTGCAAAATGAGAAGCAGTACCTCATATCCACTGCTCTTCCTCTCTCTCACTGACATCAGTACATTCTATTCTAACTGTACTGCATCAGATTTACAGGGGGTTTTACTTTTGTTTGCCTTTTGTTGTTTTGGGGGATTTTTTTTTAGCCCATCTTTTGGGCCTGTAAACAAATTCCAGCCATGTATTTGCCAAACAGACAGAATGCTAACTGCAGCCAAACATCTTGCCACCAGTATGACCTGAGGTAGCCAAAGTACTTGGCAGTACACTGCAGCATAATCTTCTATGGTAGCTCAAAAAATATGTAATACTTAGGAAAAGTCTCACAGCCATATTTAAAAACAAAGCAAAAAACTCAGCCCCCCTTCCGATCACATGCAACACAGAACATTCTTTTGAGGGGTGGAGGGAGGAGAATGAAGCAGGTGTATTTTTTTTTTTCCCTCAAAGTGTTTTAGTAAGGTACTTAACAATTGGCTAAAAGAAGATAAGCAGCTTCTTAAAACAAATTGACTGCCCTTTTTAAAAGGCTGAAACCTTGGAATGCTTTGAAATGCCAGAAAGTTGCAGCCTTTTGGCTTGGCTTAACATAACCATCTTTGCACTGAAAATGGCAATTCAACAGACATTGGAGTAAGCCTGCTAACTTCACATCTTGATCTGCTGGCTTTAAAATCTCACATGCACATTTCTGCCAAAGGATTGTAGAGGGAATTGGGAGAGGCATTTTCAGTATTTTCATAGTAAAAAGAGAATCTGCTGGTGTACTAATGCAAATTAAGCACAACTTACACTTTTGGATGACACCACTCATGGAAAATAACCAGACGAAATTACTTCCAATGCTGCTTACTTCAGCACTCATCTAGCTGAATGAAGTTTGGGTACAGGCAGTTATCCTGTCATGGTAAGGTCTACTCTTTTGCAGTGCCCCAGGACTGGGCTTATGTAAAAAGGGATTATCATCTCATTGCATTTCCATTTCTGAGAGTTTTTAAATTAACTGTGTTTATGTAGATGGAGAAAGATCTAACCTGAGACTCACATGCCATTGCTGGCATGAAGCCTACCATGCACAACTTTTAGTGCATTTTTGAAGCATCATCTACATCTGCTCAAATGTGCTGAACAACCAGTCCTGCTGTTAACCAACAAATGGACACAAGGGGGATTTCTTCCCTTTCTGCAGTGAGAAGACTTTCCCAAAGGAAACCTATAAACAGAAACCATGCCATTCAGCACAGTCCAAGCAGAGGTAAGTTACTGACTCAGGACTAAGTAATGGCATGCAGCTGCTAATGGCAAATTTGAGGCTGCTGGAACCTCACAGAAAATAGGGAGGCATTGCTACTAGCTTTTGTATTAGAAAGACTTTGTGAATTACAGCAGGTCCTGCAAAAGACTGCATGGCTGAGGGAAATCTACAAGGTTCTTGCTTTTGGTCCAAGGTGACTTAATGTTCACCTTGTGCGGCTGATATTCCTATTAGCATTCTTACATTTTAAATAACTTAGAGGAGCTCAGTGACAGAATTTTGAACATACTTGGTGGGTTTGTTCCCCTTTTCCTTCCCACTTAAATACACTTAAATATCTGGGGCAATGCCATTCCCTGAAAATGAACTAAAGTATTCTGCACGAGCAAAAAATATTATAGTCGGGGGCTGATGTTGCCTAGCTGTCCAGTACAACTGCAACACACCATACACTATCTGGCCCCATTCTTCTTCTGTTACAGTGGAAAAGCACTCTCACTATGTTTGCCTCACATAATCCCAGGCAGAGAAGCCTAGAATTTGTTCTTTACAACCTGCAACCTTTTTCAGCTTCCTGTAAAATGAATACATGTAGGCACATAGACAGAGCAGTCTCCGTAGGAAGCCACCTTCCCACTTCTGAAGGACAGTGTTGGGGAATAATTTATCCAGAACCATGGGTTTTTTGATGCTTACCAAGATCAAAGACTGAGAAGAGAGATTTGGCATTAGTGAAGTTTTCCAAAGTACAGTTCTCAAATTACATACTCC
Organism: Galbula dea; assembly: GCA_013399015.1. Lineage (NCBI taxonomy): Eukaryota > Metazoa > Chordata > Aves > Piciformes > Galbulidae > Galbula > Galbula dea. The sequence goes on from VWZX01001963.1 coordinate 159,836, forward strand.
TGAACCCACTTGTATAGCACTAATACCACGTTACCAGTCCTCACTGCAAAGTCAAAATCTATCAAGTGCAAGTGGGACTCTGCATCCTGCTCCAGCTGTGCCCTTGGAATTCTCACCAAAAAGACCTTTGCAGTTATACACACACACTGCAGCTGTGACAGCAATTTGTCACATTTTACAGTTTACAATGACTCATTTTTGAGTGATTTGTTTTGACATTTTCTTTGCTCCAGCACACAAACCTTTCTGAAGTATTCTGCATCCAAACACCTTTAAAACCCATTCCCAGTTAAAACTACAGGAAATACAATGGAAGACTAAAGTCAGATCAGGGAATGAAAGGCAGAGGCACAGAAGATGACTCTTTCTCTACCTTCAAACAAAACCACCAACAAACAAAATTCAAGAAAAGAGCTCTAGATAGGTCTTAACCACTCTCCCTCAGAGTGGAAGTACGAGCACACGCTGTGTTTTGGCTATCTTAGAAGCTATTCACTGGACAGAATCAGGCCAAGAATCATCACAGTCAAAGGGAATTTGACCTGTTCCCTGGCAAGAAATAATCAGCTGAACAAGCAATGACAAAAGAAATAGCACTGATTATACTTTTGATGATAGTCTTAAAATGGTGTCAGACAATTCTAGCATTTAGCTTTGTGGATAATCTGCAATGTCTGTCTTAAAAATCCACGATGTTTGATTCTCACAAGTTACCCCAATCCTTGGTCAAATATGTCCATGTAATAAAGACAAAGATTTTTTTGGCTGTTGCCTCTTTCCACAAGGCAGAGAGATGGATCAACCATATAGCTTCACAAATGACAAGGCAGATTGGATCTGTAGAGATGACAGTTTTACTCCTGGCTCTTTCAAACTGGAATATTCTCTTTACTTCTTACTACCTCCCTCTGTCCCCCTTCCACCTCTGTCCCCTGAAACCAGAGACAGTAATCAGTTTGATATGAGGGTAGGTTTGAAATCTGTGAATGAGGAGAGCTAACCAATGCAGTTATTACATAAATTGATATATTTTGAAGTAAAAGCAAGAGCAGGAAGTATAGTCCTCCTCAAAGCTTCTTAGAAGTAATGCAAGTCAACTTCATTCTATACAGGTCACTAGACAATTTTGATGCCTGTCAGAAATAGGCAGCATGATTAGCATCCATCATGTGCAATCTGTTTTTTTTTCATTCTTCCCTGGGGAGCAGCATGCACAAGGAGGATTTTACTTTGCTTTTTAGTTTCTTGCTTTGCTTTTGGCTTTTAGGTAAAAGTTGATGTATACTTTATACCCAATGTTCTAATAATCAGGAAGCTCATAATGCTCTTTAGTCTTGCTAGAAGATGAAGCTATAGTCTTGGATGGGCTTAGATTTCTTGCACAGAGAAACTCCAGGCTATGCCAAAGAAATACTGGTCTCCTTTCAATACCATCAGACAATCTTTCAAAGGACAGGTTCTGGGGTTTTTTTTCCAAAATGTAAGACCTTGAACCCAAGATCTCAAACTTGATTTGAAATTCTGGGAGAAGCCACCACAGTATACAAAGAAGTGATGAGAGGTACTCCCAAAGCCTGTGCTGTTGCACAGATGCACTCTAGTTTTCTGTTAGCTAGCTACCATCTCAGGCACAGCTTCACTTGGTATAATGGATATCTGAAGTCCAGCCAAGAAGCTACTGCCAAGATCAGGCTGTTGTCTTCTAGGCTGGAAGAAAAACTAACTGCCTGGAGGATGGGAAAGAAAACTTCTTTGTGCAACTCCTTCCTTGCTTGCTCTTTAGGATGGCTTTGCCCTTCTTGTGTTCCTGCTCAGATTGAAATACTGTACACCCTGCAGGGCTGGAAAGTCCTTACACAGCTAGGACTCCTGAAGAGAGGGGAAACAAGAAAATTTGGTAATGTTGTACAACATCCTTCCAAAACTGCCCAGGTTGTTTGGGTTTTTTTTTTTTTCCCCTCTTTTCTACTTTACCCTAATATCTTTTTGGTAGATGTGTGGGTTTATGCATCTTCTTTTCCACTCATAGTCCAAATACTAATAATTTTTAAAATTCATATTCTCAGCACCTCTACAACAGATTTTTGTACCCCATAACCTCCTCATTTATGTTTCAGCTAGCTCTCTTCCACATACACTCTCTTCTCTGCCTTCTTCCAAAATCTCATTTCCCTCTAAGCTTTTTGCCCTTTCAGTTACCTTTCTTGTCTTCAAGTCTTGCCTTTCTCTATAATGTAAACCGTTTCTTTATTATGTCAAAGCATTAGTTCAATCTCATTTCTCTAAAATAAACACTGAGCAATTACAAGCTAGCTCAGCTCCTCCAAGAAAGTACCATCTTTCTCTTTTTCATCCTGATTCTCAAGGACAACACAGAAATAGCAGTGGCAGGATGAGTCCAAAGTGTACTCTGCATTTGCTTTGCATAGAACATTCAGGCAAAAGCCCAGAACTCCAGTGTGGTACTTGCTGTGTGATGCAGAATTCCCAAGTCTGAAGTCCAGAATAAAATCTCTTGATAAAATACTTCTGAGGCTGCTAAACTTTGAATATGGTAGTCATGCAACCTGCTGCTGAACTAAACCATAATTGTGCTATAGCCTGGAGGAGGCCGAGGGGAGATCTTATTGCTCTCTTCATCTACCTGAAAGTAGGTTGTAGAGAGGCAAGTGTTGGCTGCTTCTCCCTTGTGACTAGCAATAGGACTACAGGGAATGGGTTCAAGTTGTGCCAAGGCAGGTTTAAATTAGATATCAGGAAAAATTTCCTCACTGAAAGAGCAGTGAGGTATTGGAATAGGCTGCCCAGGGAAGTGGTGGAGTCACCATCCCTGGAGGTTTTCAAAAAATGGGTAAATATGGCACTTAGGGGGATGGTTTAGAGGTTACAGAAGTGTAGGGCTACTGGTTGGACTTGGTGATCTTGAAGGTCCTTTCCAATGTGATAATTCTATGATTCTATAATATGAAATGCTTTTTAAAAAAACCCTAGTAAATATGGAACAGACTATTGCATACACAAACATGAACCTTTGAAATGAAGTAGTTTAGACAGCTGAGCCTATTCAGCAGACAGTTATCCTTTCCTCCTAACAGAATCTATGTGCTCTTCAGAGCAGACTGTGGCTGAATGATTAGATTTAAAAACAGGGACAAATACCAACATAGGTCTAGGCAGAATATCCAGTGTGCATATTACATGCATTGTTATTTCCTATCTAAATTTAAGGTCCTTTCCTACATCTCCAATATACACACACACACATATGATTGCTAATAATAGTAGTTTGTTTTGTCCTGCTAGTTTTTTCTGATACTATCTATAATCAACTGTAGAGATTTGTATCTTTTCCTGTCACACTTTTGAGTGGCCTGACTCGTCTTTAACTGGAAATCACACAAGATATTCTCTCTGAGAGTGAGGAATACTTTTAAAGTTATACCTAGCAGGAGTAAACACTTCAAAAAATGGAAAAAAAAATCCCAACTGTCTAAAATACAATGAAATACCTGAGTTTATGTCAAAGCTCAGGATTTTAGCTGACATAATTTCATATTGTTTTTTTATCAGCTTGTATCAGGACCAGTATGCAACAGTAAAGAGGTCCACTATTTATTTTCCTATCACTTCTCAAAGCATTCTTAGTGGGCATACCATTTTGGCTTACCTGTTGCATTCCTTTTTTCATTAACAGATTTTATTTCTTTGCAGTAATGACACCTACTATTGGCAATTCTTTCTGCCATTGTGTGTTGGTTGACAATCTGTCAAGAACGTATGTGGTCCCTTGATAAACATTAATGTTGTTAGACTTAAGTTGATCCTCCCTTCCCAAAGTACTGTAGAGAAACAGTTAGTTTCCAAGGCCAAACTCACAGCACAGTGCTTTCTGCAGTCTCCGGATTTTGATGGCAGTACGATAGGCAGAGAAGCGCACGTTGTTCAAGTCAGCTGAAAGAGCAGAACAGAAATATGAGCAGCCCTGAAAACGGAGTCTGTAAGCTTCTTTTACAGAGAAATGTTCACATTTTGGAAGAAGTCTGATATCCCTTCTCTTCTCTGCCATGAAGTAAAAGCAACTATTAGAACAAATAAACTGAGAAGTTTGGACCTCAGTCCAACCCAGTGGCAGGAGAAGCCTCCTGACTGACAGTCCTGGGTCTTCAGAGACTGGCACAGCAGAAATCCTGACGCTGCCTTGGCACACATAATACACACACAGAGTTTTACATGCAAATTATGAGGTGCTAAGTAGTTTCTAGACAAGTGCTCAAATACAGTGTGTTTCACAAATAATTTACAATTCCATCAGACAACATACAGGAAACAGAGGGCAGAAAGGTCACAGTAACACAGAAAAAATGTTTTGTTAAGCTGTAATCTAAACACCACGACACTGTAAACAGTGCTTTGAAAGGGAAAGTCAGATAGCCATAAACTCTGTTTTAGAAACTCATAAGTATAGCACCATTTTCCTTCATTTAACAGTATCTTACCCTTTCACTCCTTCAAAAGGGAGATTTCACAGTAAATGTAGATGATAGCAGGTTATGTTGAACTAGATGTAGCACGATATGGTCTATTCTTTACTAAGAGTGTAGCTGCTCTGGTTTATTACAAACATTAGCTCCCTGCAGACTGGCAGCCTGCTTTAAACATGCAGACAGCCTGCATCATTGGACAATCTCTCTGGATTTAAAAGAAATAAATAACATACTGTGTTAAAGCAGAGCCAGAGCATGTTGTTCAGAATGAGTATTACCAAAAGACAATACACACCTTGTGATCAAGGCAGTAGTTTCATGCAAAGTGCCTCTCATAACAAAGTGGGAAATGCTCTGTTATGCATAGTTCATGGCAGCTCTGACATGGTCAGCACACAAATGCAGCTTTTACTTATGGGGTAAACATCACACAACGGTTTATTTTAAGAAATGTACTCACCTAAGGACTGGAAGAGATCAGTCATTTTAGGATGATCCCAACAGGTGGTCTGTGTCTCATGACTACAAAGGAACAAGGTAACCAAAGTTTCAGGCAACACACATACACACTTCCAAAAAATAAAACTGCAAAGATATTCTGATTTTCTGTGTTTAAGTGGCAAGAAATGCCTCAGCTCTTTAATTAAAATGCATGATCTGCACCGCTCAGCTTCCTGATTTTTTAAACACAAAGTTAGACAGATAATAGACCACCCATATTTAACAATATTTACTCTTGATTCCAAGTGTGCGTAAGTTGAATTCTGATTCTGCTGCTAAGAGGCACATTAAAGCTGAAGATGCAAAATTTCCTACTGCTGTAGCACAATAAAAACATTTGTAAAAACACTTTGATATAAAAAGCATTGAGTATTTTATTTCAAATTTCATTGCTTATCAGAACACACGTATCAGAATACATACAATGATCTTAAGCTTTACCTGTAACACATTTAACAGAAAGTCTGATCACTGTTCACACACATGACCAAGAGGTATTTTCCTTTAGGGGTTGTGTTCTACATTAGTGCTCACAGAACACAGATTCAATAGGCAGCATTGCTTACTCCACTGTTTAGCACTGCTGTTTCAATTCACCAAGATTTCAAGTATGCAACCACAACGATCAAAATACATATTGTCAGATCTACTGAAATCTCCAGTTCCCTTCTACAAGCTGCAGTCTACTTGTATTTATCAATATTAATTGCTGTATGGAATGATTGCACATTCTCAAAGTATTTACATTTGAATTAGATTTGTAAGAAAATCAATTAGGGAAGTTACATTAAAAGGAGTGTTGTATTCCCTTTAAGAGTTAACAGTGAAAATGAAGTTATGCTAGGTTAGCAAATCTAACAGTAATGAGCAGAGATACCACCTATTTCACTTTTTTTCTATTTAAAAGATGTTAATGTTCGTGTTTATTTTTTCCCCCTCACATACAAGTATACTTGGTTGCAAATAATGGCTTTAAATGCACTTTGCCATTACATGTAGCGGACTGTATCTTTGGTTGGTTTATATAAATCACTGCACCTCCAGTGGATGCACAATAATTTATCATCACTGATTTTTTTTTTTTTCATTGAGGCAATCAAGAATGAAACCTCTTTTGCTGAGTTGCATAAAAAAATGGGATAGCAGATCTCTGCCTCAACAGGCTGCCAAGATAAGACAGGTACCACAAAGGGAAGGCAAGCTCCAAAGTAAGTGCTGAGGGCCTTTCTTTACATTACCCTTTCAGGTTCACCAGTGGAATCTCTGCACAGGCTATATGATTCTCACTTTACATTCCATACACCAGTGTAACCTTTCCAGCTTTGAGTATGGTCTAGGACTCCACAGTCAGCTTCTCCCTGTCATAAAGCTTAACTCTCTGCCATGGGCCTCTCATTTGTATATCTAGCACTATGACAACTTTGTGAGGTGTTTTTCATGGAAGCTCATAGACAAAATAAGTATTTCATATTAATATAGTAGGTATAAATATTCTTTTCCATCGTTGTAATTATTCCTTAGTAGACAACTGAAAGGAGGAAGAAGCCCTGTGCATGATTACTTTAAAAGAGATGTACACAATATGCAATCAAAACACCTAGTTAGACCTTGATTGACTCTGAAATACTCTAGTAAATCCTCCTCAGCTCAGAAGAACACTGAAGTAAATCTTTACATCTGAATGTATTTTTTCCTGAACTGTAACTTTCACTTGGTTTCCATTTGATAATATCATCACATGAACACCATTCATACTTCAAATTCCAAATGAAGTGGTCAAGGCCCTGATATGCTGAACTGCAAAGCTAAGGCATACCAATATCTAACCCAGTGGTTTTGCAGTTTCTAGAAAGAAACTGTTTATCCTTGTCTAGAAAAATAATTTCAAAATCAGGTAGCTGGACAATTTTTTTTCCTGGCAGGGGCACACCAATAAATCATCATGAAGCCAACAACAACAAAAAGGATGTATCTGGGTTTGATGCTGCGTCAAAGTAAAGGCAACTGACTGTCCAGCATTCTCAAAAGCCGTGGTACAAAAAAAATCCAGTATACTAGGAAGAAGAACAATACCTACAGCTTCACTAAATAGGAACAGAGAACATAATATAATGGTTCATACTGATCAACTTTTTTAATAACTTCAAAACTAGTCCTGAAGCTGCCAAATTTCTGCACCATCTTGTTAAGCAGGACGTCACAATTATGTTGACTATTTACAATTGATTTCTGTTGACAATGTTTTAGGGAAATTGCTTCACCTCAACTTCCTTGACCAAGAATCCCACCCTCTTCTCCTAAAAAAACTAAAACTCCAAACAAATAAAACAAAACAAAACAAAAGGGCAGGGGAACAAAAAGACAAGGACTAGTGATTTGATTTTACTATCAAGGTCATGGATTAAAAGGATTTCTTGGGATTTTCTAAGAAAAGACTCCTAACTAAAACACCTTCAAAATTCTGTGTTAAAAGTAAAGGCAGGTGGTAGTACTTTAGGTGACAGAAACTTTAAATACAGGTATATATAAATAATACATTTCACTCTATTTTAAATGCTGAAATATTAGTATAAACAGTGCATGTAAACAACACACAACTTAGCTGAGTCAATCCTGTTTACTGCCTTAGAAACTATGATGTCAAAACTACTCATGATGGTAAGAACTCTGCTGAAGTGCAGCCTTTATTTCTCAGTCATTATTTTCTGACATTAAAAACTATGTTTCCATGAAGAAATCTATTTGCAGTTTGTGGGGTGCTGCAAGAATCTCACCTGGGAAGCACAACAGAAGTGTAAATGTTTATTAGCACGAAATGACTCTCTATACAAACGACAACAGATTGACAGCAGAAATTGATTTGAAATTCTTCATTTCTTGCAATAATTTGTTAAATTTTGCTAAGTCCAGAGACCTTCTCTTTTTTTTTTTTTTAACTTAAAGAAAAAGAAGGGGGTAGGGAAAAAAGTCAAATACTTGAAAAATCCTTGCTCTTTTTATTTTCCCCTCCAGAAATATATTGATATACTCCAGTATTAATTAGATTGTGGGGCAGATTTGATTGCAATTTAGATTCCAGCTTTTAAGTAATTTATAAACCCAACACAATGAATAAGAGCCAATATTACCAATTAAACTTTTCTCTTAAATCAAGTGTCCAAGATTTAAGAATAAACAACAGTTTCATTACTGAAACTGTATGCTTTAAGAGAGAAAAGTTAAGAAAATTTTTAAAGAAAATTCAGCCTTTACGGCAAATATCTGCTAAGAATGTGAAGAAATGTCACCTTGTGTATTCTGCTATAGAAAATAATCTGTAACTCCCAATGATGGAAAACTAAGTCTCAGAGAAGCTAACAAAAATCTCAATTTGGAATGATGCTGAAATAAGATGGAAAAAAGTAACGAATTTTACATGATAACTTGTGAAAACACACCAGAAGTTGATAATTTTTAGTCACCTCACTGAACTTCTGAAAAGACCCAAAACAAGTGTTTGACCAAGAGTAGACAAATCTACAGAGTCTTCCCTCTCTGTTACAACTACTGTGGCAAGTGCTCCACTAACTTCAGAGAAAATAGCTACCGGTAGGGTGAGCTGATATTTACTTTGAGTGTAACAACAGTTACATGGAGATAGCACTGGGTAAAAAGAACTTCTCAAAGCTTTGCCCAGGGTGAAAGATTTCATTCTGCGCAATGGGTGCTGTAAGAAGGGATTTCTGCTACAACAGAATTGAACTGGTCTATATGGCAGTAACACAAGTAGTGTGAACATGTTACATCTTCCCAGGTGGTTCAGTCAGAGTAAAATTAAAGTGTGTCATTCATTCAGACATAAGAAAATTAATTTACCATTATTTTTTGGTTAGTATCAAAAGACTGAGTTATTCAGAGTAAGAGTCTCCTATACATCTCTTCTGCCAAAACTTACTAACACATTGCACCATTGTTGTGGTGACAGGACTCTCCATCCTATCTCTGGCCCCCAACTCTGAATTCACCCGAGCGCTCCATAGGCTCCTCCCCACAGGACAACTTGCACCAACACTCCCAACTTCAGCTACCCACTCTGGTCAGTAGAGTAAGAACGTGAATTGCCTCTTTCAACATCCTCTAAAGATTGGGTTAGTTTTCCTCTTGCTCTCTGTCGTTTGATACTTCAGTGTTTTCTTCTAATTACTGCTGTAAGTGTGGTCATTTTAATTGCACTTCTGACTGAGTTGGAGCAGTCAATGTGCCTCCACATCCAACCTCTGCCCTCTCTCTCCTCTGCCATTTGGGGCTGAGGGAGGAACCTCTGTTCCAGTGTGTCACAGCTTTCTATTTCCTCCTGCAAAACTTTTCAGCAGAGGTACCAATGCTTTCATAGAGAATTCAAGGATCATATCATAGTCTAAAAGCAACTGTCACACCTCAGAAATGATGAGGTTTGATCAACATAGATTTACTATTACATTCTATTCAAAGCTCTCAAGCACTCAATACACTGTTTGAAGCACAAAACATGGCTCTCAGATTTATGACAGAGAAATATGCAATGGTACAAAGTCCTCATTGCTCTTCAAAAAATGAATTATCTGTAGGTCCAATTCAAAGTGAAAACCCTACTTCTTTTCCAAACTCAAACTGGTAACATTTTAACACTGATTTCCTTTAGCGTAAAATGGGTCTGGCATACTATACACTGTATCTTCTTAAAATTTCATTTATCTCTGGCAAAAAGCTATCTTCTCAAAGCCACAATCTCTGACTTTTAAAGTATTGGCAAATTCTACATTAATATCACAGAATCACAGAATATTCTGAGTTGGAACGGACCCACAAGGATCATGGAGTCCAACTCCTTCTTAGGCACAGGGCAACCCTGAAGTTACACTGTGCGCCTAAGTGCATTGTCCAAGTGCTGCTTAAACTCCATGAGAGCTGGTGCTATGATAGCCTCCCTGGAGAGCCTGTTCAAGTGCTCCACCACTCTCTGGGGAAAGAAGCTCTTCCTAGCATTCAATTTGAATTTCCTCCAGCACAGGTTCATGCCATTTCCCTGGGTCCTATCACTGGTCACCAGAAAGTAGAGGTCAGTACCCACTCCTCCCTCTCTGGTGAGGATATAAACTGTGATGAGGTCTCCCCACAGTCTCCTCTTCTGCAGGCTGAACAGACCAAGTGATTTCAGCCTTTTCTCATAAGTCTTCCCCTCCATACCCCTCACCATCTTTGTGGCCCTCCTAATAAATGGCAAATGAACGAGAAACCCAAGTTAAGAATTGCTCCAAGTAGAACACATCAAAAAAATCTATGTACTTCCATAACTATTTCTTATTATTTTCAAAATAAATATCTCAACCACTCCTCCTGGTAACCAAGGTATTTGTACAAATTTTGTCAATATTTACATTAATGTAACATTTACAATAATATCAACAAGCACTATAAAAGCTTCCATAAGTAAAGAACATTACAGAAGGACAGTTAACACATATCTATTTCCAAAGGAATTTTGCACAAGATGATGAATTTGCTCTACAGCTAGCTATTAGTCACCACTGTTCTGCTCTAGCTGATAAACTTTTCATTTTTAAATGCATTATTTATTTAGATTTTTTTCCTTTACTCTGCAGTTTATTTTCTGAAGAAGCCACACATGTAAGAACAAGTCTAGTTTCAATGCCAATACTGAATTCCACTGGAGAATCTCTGCTGTTTCCTGTCTGTTTGAGTGGGTTTTTTTATTTAGGGCTTGACATTGATTTCTTTTACACATTTCTAAATTATACAGTATAAAAAGCAATAAACATGAAAATATATAGTATATGCAGCATAACAATACATAGAGAAACTCTTGATAACATTTCTAGTTACTATTTAGTGTCTATCTTTTTCTGCCAGGTTAAGGAAAAAAGAGCAAAGGAAAACTTACTTGATATAGTAGGGAACTTTGTTATGTGAAACAGATCTCTGCCATGGAAATTGTACTGAGGCTGAGGAAATAAAGAGAAGGTAATTATTAGGATGCACCTTTCAAATAAAAAAAAAAAATCCAACTATCTTCATTTATTTATTTTACAATTGAAATGGTTATAATAAATTAAATAGAAACAATTCAAACTTCCCAGACAACTTTTAATAAATAGAAAATCAGCTGGAGAAAACAACAGCAGTCTATCAAGATGATTCTAGGCATCTATTTGTTGCAAAGTATGAAACAAAAGAAGTGTGGTGATTCTAATTCAGTGAAGGATAATAAATTCTGAGCAAGGTAACCATTCAGGAAAAATGGAGCCACTGGTTTTCCTAAGTCAGTAGACTTATTATCAGTTTAAGCTTTGAAAAGAAATGCTTCCAATACTATAATTAATGCTCAGCAACAGAACAAAAAGGAAAAACAAAAATCAACCTTACTTTTATTAGTTACAGCTCTTAGCTCCCATTTGCAACTCAAATTTAATATTAGGACTGCATGACCAACAGAAAAGGCATCAAAATCTGTCTTTGCACTCCTTGCTGAACAGCAGTAATCTTTGCAGAATTTATGCAAGTTAGATACATCAATAGATATCACCTATCATCACATCAAGAAGCCTTCTGCACAATGAACTGCAATAGGCATGAAGTCATACATGACTCAACAGCTCTGCTTATTCAAAGATCTCAGGAGATAGAAGGGGAAAAAGCGTTGAGGGCTAACAAGACTGGTGGTACAGAAAAGTATCTATTTACTGAAGAACCATAGGTACATGCATGTTCTACCAGAAATTAACAGACTTGTGCCTGGCTATTAGCGTTTTATCATAGAAGAAACTCACTTCAGTAGATTCAGTGTAGAATCATAGAATGACCAGAGTTGGAAGTGACCTAGTTCTAACCCCCCTGCCTGGCAGGGACCCCTCCACTAGATCAGGTTGCCCAGAGCCTGGGCAGAAGCAGAGATTGAAACAGGTAGGAATAAATGATCATAACAATGGGACGAATTTATATTGTACACACGTGCCAACACTTCCAAGACAAAGTGCCTACTCTTACTTGATAACACCCCTGTTAAAAAAAAAAGGTAAAATGAGACACACCTTTGATCAATATAGGATATCAAGGAATTAAACTGCCAATTAATGTAATTTTATGTAAGCATGGCCCACTTTAGAGCTCATCTCTTTGGAAAAAAAAATCCATTTTAAAGTAACTCTCTCCTCTTCCCTTAAGACCTCTCAAGACTGTAGCGAAGACTTACAAGTCACGTGAGCCCCATAGGTTGGTTCTGCTACAGAAGGAGGCAAGTCTCACCCTGCTCCCACCTAGCTGTCCCCTGAGTGTTTTACTGACTGTGACCTCTTCCTGGACCACACAAAAATTCACAGCTTATAATTTAAGAAACATTCATTTACTGAAAGACACATTAACTGGGAAGCATATTTGAGAAACTACAGGAGCCAAGTAAACCACATTATTCACTGGAAAAAAATAAGGAAAGTTCCCTATCACTATTTAAAGAGGAAAGTAACATTTGCAATAGAGGTCAGTAAATAAAAAACTTGGCTAAGAAAAAAACATTGTAAATGCTAAATGCTCAAATAGAACCAGTTAACTAAAAATAGTTCTTAAGCATTCATAACTCTAGGAAAAAACCCCAAACAGATAGGTTAAGAGAGCCATCAGGTTCAGAGTTTCATTCTTTAATGTGGCAATTTGATACCTAGGATGGCTCCAGTACTATGACACTAATTAGGTCAGCTAACCAAAGAAAAATCTGGCCACAGATTGCTTAGGTACAATTTATGTGCTATGTCAGACTATAGATATTCTCCACTGATACAGATGTGGACTAAACAACATAATAGATTAAATTGGTAATTATTATGGACCAAGTAATACTCTGTTTACTTGGGAACAACCTTTCTAAAGCCACTGCCAGTTCTTTGCTGCATGCAACTGCAAAATGAAATTCCTATTCTTTTTTTTTGAAAACAGTTTCTTGATGAAAACTGAACAGAGTAGTTATTGATTCTGGCACTCACTAGCACACCTGCAGGTATTAGTAAGGCTGGTCACCACTCAGAGCTGGTTTGAGTTAGCCAGGTGAAGATCTAAGGCTGTATTTCCTCTAACTCAGAATTGTGGAGAAAAAGATGTGCATGAGACATATGTATCAAACTCAGTTTTAGGAGTTTGAGATTGTTTTATTCAAGACTAAACTCTACTTGTTCCTCACAGTTAGAAGTCATTTATGGCTGCTAAAAAGGTTTGAAAAATTTGATTTAGAATATGCACTACTTCAACCTGTCAGGATAAAACCTTCATTTTTCCAGATTTAATCATTTTTTTATTACCTTCCTTTTGAAGTTTCTGTCTCTGACTTTCATTTAATAGACCTTATATAAAGTTGTAGGTATTAAGTTCTGTAACTCTGTCAAGTTCAATTTCTTAAAACTGTTTTTTGATTTTAGTTTTTGTTGTTTCTTTGTTCTTTTTTTATGCAGTTTTTGCTGTAGTTTGTATGGGGATAGAGGTTGTTTGTTTTTAACAAATAATTTATATGTATAACAGCAAACTATTTTATTTTGCAGGACTGTGGTACTTGGCTATAGATCTTTGTGGTATCTACCAATATGCTTTCTGGAAACCTTCCCTTCTTGCCTTCTGTATATAAAATAAACCGAATGTCCATTTAAGCCTGTAGAAGGTGCCCTAGGGAAGGCTGAGGCATGTTGATAAGGCAATGCATAGTCTCTCTGGACATAATCCTATGATTGTTTCAGCCAGCAACCAAGCTAGTTGACCACTCAGTCTTCTAAATGCAATTATTTGTTGTGGCACACAATAAGTCAATGGCGTTATGAAACTGAATCATCCCTATAAAAACAGGGAGAGAGAGATAACAACATGGAAAAGGAACTTCCTGTTCCTCAAGCCACAAGGAAATGTGGAAGAAAGAGCAGTCAATGCCTGAGAAAGCTATCTCACATCTCACATGGATCTATTAATGCAAAGAACTTACTGGAAAGAAAGTGCTGTGACGCAGGCCCAAAATCTCTGTGTGCCTCCTGCAGCTGTTTAAGGCGGTCCTCTACAGACACCTATACATCAACAAGACTTAATTGCATTTACTTTGTAACACCACCAGGGCCACGATAATAAAATTGCTTACATTCATTTTTAGTTAAATAAATATAAGTTGTCTGTCATTGCACTTATTTGACATCCAGTTACTCAAGGCTACTTTTTTCTTTCATTTGCTTGATGAAAGTCATGTTCGTGTCATGCAGTGCTCTCCTGTGAGTACTGCAGATCAATAATAAACAACAGTAGTTTCATGGTGACTATAGCCAACCACTGAAGTTTCCAACCTCCTCCCAACCCTTCTATTATCCAAACTTCCATAGTCAGCAGGTCTCAGTTTAATTGTATTGATCTCACAGCTGCCTTTCCAGCACAGAACCATTGTGGAAGATACCACTTCACTGACTGACATCACTCTCCTCTGCTTTATTAATTGAAACTTCACTAGCACACCCAGCAGCAGTCTGGCTGCTTATTTAACTCACGTTGTGAGGACATGAAAAAAAAAACAACAACAAACACAGAAAAAAAACAAACAAAAAAAACACAAAAAACCCACACACACATCAAAACCCAACCCACTACCAAGTTACATTAGGAAAGGGAAGGACTCATAAGTCAAATTAATAGTTTTGCCTCTCAGAAGCAACTGATTCAAAACCGGTTGAGTACCACTACCCTCAGCTAGAGAGGCAACAGATCTTCCATCCTTTCCCAAGGTCTTTCAGATACTTAATATCATCCTTAGAAATTAGGTAAAGAAATAAATAGCTACTGACTCACATTAAGTATTTCCTACTAAAAGAAAGAGTGAGAAAGTGCAAAAATGGATAAATGAACTTTAACTGATGTAAGAAACTTCATTAAACCATCCACTGTGAAATTGTGCATGAGTTTGAACTATAATCAGGTATATTGATTTACCTTTCTCAGACCATTTAAGCACATTAATCACAAGTAAGAAATATGAGTCTCAGCATATTTTCTTCTGTTTCATAATGCTACTGCTTATATGTTGTTATAGCCCTACTAATATATTTAAGTCATTTAAGTGAAATTCAATGCATAAACTGAACATTCAAAACCAAAATAAGACAGCTTTCAGAGGAGCTGGAAACACAACAGAAATATGTACCAGTTTTCAGGAACAATAATATTTATATAGTAAAGGTACTGCTATAAGATATGCAAAAAAGCATGCAGTAATGGTTCCCAGTAGTCTCCAGAGATTAATGCAGTGTCCTGAGTGAGTAAACTGCTGGGACAGGTTGAAAGGAAAAGCTTTTAATCAAGCCACAGAAGAAAAGATAGCTCCTCTGTTGCTTTGGTGGCACTAAAGTAACATCTTAAAGATAGAAATAAAAAAGAAATGGTAATAATGCATCTTTTAAGAGAACAGAAGAGAGTGAGAAGCACCCCTCCTCCCCACCTACTGTATACATTCCGAAGAATACCTGTAAAAGCTTCCACCGCATATTGAGATCATCCAATTGACGAGACATCTTTAATGATGGATAAAGGTCAAGTGGAGACAGCTGACTGGATAAATCATTCACTGTTTTAACTTTCAAATTAATGGGAGCAATTTCTTCTCTAAAAGCCTACAAGAGTAAGAAGCATATAAAAGTTACTGCAAATTGAACATTGTGATGACTTGCCCAACATGGCAGCTGATGCGAAATTAATTCATATATATCTTTCGAGAAAAACAGTATGAAATTTACTCAGATGCCTATATCAGAATTGTTCCTCTAAAACAATTTAACTAAGTTTTTAGTGGTGCCATATGGTTTCACAGCTTTTTCTTCCAAAAGGAAATATGCAATGCTCTACCAGGAGCTTTAGCAGTAGACAGTCTGTCAAGAGCTCTTAAGAAAAAAAAGTGTTCGGTAAGTACAGTTTTCCAATATTACGCAGCTGGCAAAAATTCAATTTAAAAACTATTATTGAATTAGCAAAGCATGAAGAAATGTATCTTCTAAGTAAAAGGAGTACAATGTTTTAGCTGATTAGAATTGTAGAGTGTAACTATAACAACGATTAAAAAGAAAACGGGGTTTTGAATCAAATAGAACTAAATACAGAATTAAAACAAAACTGATGCAAGCTTTAACTACTGTTGAAATGATGCATCAAATATCATTCTTGCTGTGAGCAGTTAATTGCTCAATCCTATAAACAGATTGCTTAAACATCATGAAACAAGCCAAAAAAAATGCAAAAAAGATTTTCTATGGAAAATTCAATTATTTACCTCCCTTCAAAGTCTCTCTTACCAGGCCTACTAGCAAGAAAGAAGCATTTGGCTTCTGGACAACCAGCAGGCCCCTATTACTTCAGCAGATGTTTCAGTTTTTCCACAGCAATGAAAATCTGAAATAATTTTCTTTACTCTTCACAAAAAAAGCCATCAGGTTTTGTCATTTAGAAATCACTTCCTAACATGAGAAGAACAAGGAGCTATTCAGATCTGGACCTTGTTGCTTGCTTTAGTATGCATATCAAAATGTAAGAGAGGGAAAAGATGCATCACTTTTCTCAAATCAACAGCAGTCTGGATATAAACTAGCTTTGACTGCTTTTAAGATTTTGGTTCCATTAAACCTGAAAGTGTCAACAAAATTTGGAGAATGAGTATGCTTATACTGATATATGTGAATATATGCAGCCCTGTGTTAATTTCATATGAGTCCACGTGCTATGTATACATAAAGCATTTGCAGAGAAGTTGCAGCTCACAGCCCTTTGTTCTTCTAACACCAGCATCCCATGCTGAAGACACAGATGGTGAGGTACATGACCCAAGGATCCTCTAATATTTTGCCATATTCATTCCTGAGCTTAAAAACTGAAAAGTTGTGTTCGTGAAACAGAATCTTCGCAGTAATTTTCTCTACCTACATGTGCACACCCACATATTCTCCTGGAATCCCTGATATTCAGGACTTCTCCAAGCACTGTTTTGTTTCCAGTTAACTTTCCTCAACAATGTTAGTATTAGAAAGTATTCCTTCTTTGGGGAGATCTGCATTATTGGGTCCCTACCTAAGCCATGTAGCTAAGCAGGGGATGACTACTACCCATCATGAGTAGCCATGCCTTGGGGTGCTGGGCACTGCACGGGTGGCCTGGAACCCTGGCTGCAAAAACTCACGGGTATGCCCATGAGAACTTCACACAGTAGCATTTGTTTTTCAGTTTGCAATAATCCTGAAGGGAAGACAGGCTAAAGTAAAAGCAAATACAAATTTTTATACAAGCTAAATCAGACAGTAAGGATTTGTGTTTGTGAAAGTTAAGGAGTAGAAATTATAACTATGTATATGCTTCTGTATAACTGAAAGAGCTCTAAATGTTTTTCTAAGAAGAAAGCTATACCTGATGGCCAAATAGGTCTGACAGCTCACTATGACAAAAATGAAGGGAACCTACTTTCAGCTGCTGGAAAGATAACTGACTCAACTTGCTCATACTCCAGTGTCTGGGCAAAGCTTCAAATACACCCATGGGCTAACTATGGGTTAGACAATATTTCTAGGATTTTAATCCTAGAACACTTTTTTTTTTCCACTTAGTGAATGTTATATTCTCTACACATCTGTAGCTTGCTTCTCTGTGGTTATGCAATCACAGCTAAGACAGTGTGTCACAGCATTGGGCTTTCTTTGAGACCTAAGATCTAGTCTTTAAAGAGCACTTAAAATGTACATGAAAATTTAAGCATACAGTGTATACATATCTTACATGACTAGGGGTAGTAGAATGGAGGGGTATGACTCTCACACTGGAGTTCCATACTTACTGTAGTTTTCTCAATGTGATCTGGTAATGAATCTACAAGCAAGTCTCCCACAGGTTTCCAGCCATTCCTCACATTTTCAGCTTCCTTCAAGTCAGCATCGAGGTCATCCATGGCACACTGCAGGTCTTTCAGTTTTTCTAATGCTTTATCAACTTGCTTCTGCCAAATACTGGCACTGGCATTTAGGTTCTCCCATTTCTCTTTTACCTCTGATGACTGCTTACGCATAGCTTTGGCAATCTTCATGGCCTTCTCCTCAGGGGTCAACTCTGCAGAGGGAAGGAAACTGTTTACTGTTACACTGTTTATTTCTTATTTGTCTACTTAAACAGATAGGGCTCCTGAGGTAAATGCTCAAGACAGTAAGTACAGCATCAACTTGGGGACAGAGGACAAGTGGGAAGCATATAGAAGGAGGAGGGAGGAAGCTTTTTGCTTTTCAAAGGTTAGATGAATGTCACAGTAAATGCACTGCTACGGTTGCAAAAGTTCTCTTACTATGCCTCTGGTGATGCAACTATTGTTCCATAGCACCCAGTATAGGAAAGCACATTGCAAGTAATTAATACAAAATAAATCATTAGAATACATTCAGTTTGTTGATGAGAAGAGAAGGTACATTTTTCCCAGATGTAAAAGTAACAGGGAGTTGTTTGGATCAAAACCAAGAGTTTTTGCCCATCAACTCCACTTGCTTATTTTTTTAAAAAAAAAGATTTTCAGGTCTTGTTAGCCCATATTAATCTGGACACATGATAGACTAAAACACTAGAAGAGTATTCAGCCACACAATCCAGACACCATTTGAGAAAAAAACACAACCAACCAACCCACAATGCATGGCTTTGCATTTTAATTGGGGGCATAGGGGGGAGGATGTTGCCAAATGACCAAGTGTTGCTTAAAAGCATAAGGCATCTCACTAAGAAGTGGTTATGTAGGAGAAAACTGTACAACTAACAGTAACCAAAGGACAATGGGAGGCAAAGACAATCAGGAAGAGCCAACATGACCAAAGAAAGGGGGACAATTACATAGGCTGTAGGTTGCAGAGTGTGTTTTGACCTCTACAATCAGAAAAGTTCTTTTAAAAAGCAGAAAGCCATTTAAAGGAAGCGTGGGGCTCAGAGGAGCAAAAGAAATTTTGACCTTACCAAGATATTTCAGTGACTTGCTGAGTGTCAAACTATCATGTGAAAGAACTGCTCACGTGCACTCTGCCTGCAAATGCAGAGGCTGGCCAGCCTTAGGGATACCACAATGCCAAAAGGCTATTTCAGAAGAGGAATTTTGGGTGGAACTGTTCTGACAAAAACCTGCAATGCCTAACAAGATGCAAAGGGATATAGAAACACTGCAGTAACCCACAATTTGCAGTACTGACAGACCAGAATGAAAATGAAGACCAAATATATGCTGTGATAAATTGCACCTTGTCTCTGGAATTCCAGCATTTCACAGTAGAATAAACTACATTATCAGACAAACCAGTTCCGGGATGATATTCACCCCGAGCTTTGCAATAGACTTTAGAAAACAGAAAAGCAATAAAGCTTAAGTTCTAAGCAAATGCCCTCTTCAGATAAAAACTTGTTTTAGACAAACAAAAAACCCAAAACCAAACCAATCAAACAAAAAGGCACAAATTGCTTACACAAAGCTATAATTACAGAAGTAATTTTGGAGTTATTCACCATTAAAAATAACAACACACCACTGATGAACGAATGAAAATCCACAACACACCAGTGACAAAAGGACAGTGAACAATATAGAAACCAGGTTAAATTGTACCATGCAGGCAGATTACACCTAATGGCAGAGTTTACTATCATAGGATATCTCATAGGCTGACATATCTTATGATATCCTACAAAACAACTATAGGTTGAGGACAACTTGGCCTCAGAAGTAAAAGCTGTAGGGCTTTAAATGAGGATTAAGGGAGTACCTACCGTTGGAACACTTTACACAAGGAAAGGGAATACTGAGCTGCATTGAATGGAGACAGAAAATGGCAGGTGCAGTGGAGAAGGCTGCTTTGCTGTTTTTTGAACACATGAAGATAGGGGACATTATACCTAGAAACTAGACTGTGTGAAAGTTACATGCACATTTGCAATCTGCCATTTTTATACAACATCATGTGCTTGCATCATCCTTTACCTGTTATCAGAGCCAAAATCTACTAATT
Source organism: Galbula dea (assembly GCA_013399015.1). Classification (NCBI taxonomy): domain Eukaryota; kingdom Metazoa; phylum Chordata; class Aves; order Piciformes; family Galbulidae; genus Galbula; species Galbula dea. The sequence goes on from VWZX01001963.1 coordinate 179,871, forward strand.
CTGCATAAAGCTGAAAGCTCTTGCAAAACTTCAGTTGTTCATAAAGGTATTAACACAACAGATTCAGTGAGAGCTTCTCACTCCAGCAGAAGCAATAAGGAAAAAAAAGTGCCTGTAGCAACAAATGCGAATACAAGAGAGGAACAACCTGACTTTGTTTCTCTGGCCAGCTAAAACAGGGCAGCTTTATTCATGACAGACTAGTCACATATAAGGGGAGGGAAAAACATTCTAGATCGACCTGGGTGATACACGTATCACAACAGAACTGAAAACTGAAACATCTTTAAAGACCATTTGTCAAATCCATATCATTGTGAAAGGGCATATGCTGCAGATTTTATTTGAAAAATATTAACTGCAAGACTGCTTTATTTTACAAAAGCCTTGGAAGTGCTTGTAAACTTGCCCTAAAAAGACATTTACTAGGGAAATAAAGCAAACCACATGTTTTTATGAGCTATAAAACCATTAGAGTTCATTAAGTTAAGAAAGAAATACATCTTGTATAACTTCATGCTTTCCATCATAAAAACTCAATTTATTAATAAGCAATACATTACTTTTTTTTCAAGCAGCTCATACATTCTCCAAGTTAGTGGTTGCATTAGCATAGAATTGTAAACCTCATAAAAAATGTCTTAACAGTGAGAATTTTCTTTAATGAACTTGGAATTAGTTTCATCAGTCTGTCATTACACACAATGAGAGCGCGAGCTCCTTTTTGCTGTCAAAAAGTGCTACATAGTGCTTGTTGCCTTCTTTGTCCCCATTTAATATAAAGTCTTCTCAATGATCATCTTCCCCCCATCTCCACTTAGCCTTCCCCCCCACCCCCTTTTTATTTTTTGGATTGTACTTGTAACATTAGCTCCACATCAACAGCTGCTCAGAAAGTAAGAAATCTGTTTATCAAAAAGGAAAGTTATCAACTGACCTTACAGCCATGGAAAAAGAGCACGGAGCAGGGGGGAAGTCTGCTTCTATAGTGGAAAAACCTTTCTTCTAATAAGCATTTTTTGTCACAAACAAACCACTGAAAGCACCAGCAGCTTTTCTGGGTCTCTAGCAGAGACAAAATGCATGGAAGGAAAACTTTCAAGCCTGAACTTGACAGCATGTAGCTTCCTTTTACGCTTACATGTATGGAGAATACTTAGGAAAGTTATCAGTGAAGAAAACTCTTCTTACTTACAAATTTATTTTAGATCTGAAACTATTCCTGGCTCTAACAATTTTGGTTCTAAGCAATTATTCTTTACCTGCATTATGTGGACTTGAACTAGTGATCTCTTTCTATCTTGCCAAAACTACATTAATTTCCTTTCGCATTTGCTATGTTCTAAATAAAATAATCTCCAACAGCTGATTTCATGCCCGCTCCCTCTTCCATTATGACAAACGCTGTCTCTTCCTTGGGTTCAATTAATCTTTGCAGCAAAAAACGAGTGACACAACAGTCATCATTGTGAAAACTTTCAGAGCATTTGAATAGATACAATGGCACCCTGTCAAACTCCTAAGCAGAACCAAAAGTAGTGCTATCATTGCATGATGATTGTCCTCAGCATTACTCCAGCAAAAGCATTCTCTGGGTTTCTAAGAATCTTCACAGAAAACTTAGTTCTGATAACCCTGTATTCTACTTTTTTGTCCTATTCAAATATCCACTGCATATATAGTTAACACAAAGAAAAAGCACAGTCAAGTTTCATCTTTGACCATTTAGGTTTTTTCCTATCAAAACTGAAAGTTCTTCAAATCAGAGAAATAATTAAATAAAGAGTGAATGAGGAAAACTGCTGCAGTATAAAAGACAAATTACCTTAAGTCTGCAAAAGAATTGTGAAAGCAGAGAAAATGAAAGCTGCTAACCTCATGTATGATGAATACTTCTGGAAAGGGCCCAGAATGGGCTCCAGGTGAAGACAAATGAGAATACTAGCATTTATATGTATGTTTTAATAATGGTTGTTGATATTTCCCAGTGGGTGCTAGTGGAGAAGACAGAAGGATGAAAAAAGATAAAACAGCTTAGAGTTAAGAGATAATTAAGTTGTCACACAGAATCTAACTCCAGCCAACTAAAGATTACAGCAATCCTGAGGAACCATGCATTTATCCAGCATAGCTGTATAATCTGTCAACATGACCAAGTAACATACACTTTTATATGTACTATATTATATATATTCTATATGATATATATTATGTATAATATAGAATATATATATATACTTTTCATATAATACATTTTACTAAAAATAAGCCCCAAAGCAAGTTCACAATGCACAGTGGAAGCCAAAAGGCTGTTTTGCTCTAGGAACATAAACCAGGTATGAACTCAGTTTTAGTCTGCTCCTGCCACAAAACTAGAAAACCCCAAATATCACAGTACTGTTACAGCATCACCAAGCTACTACTGTCTCTTTCCATTTGCTGTTGAATATAGAGTACTAATGGATAGAAGGCCATCATCACTGTAGTGCAGTTACTCTATGCAAGCAGGGAATTAATCCATGTTTCTTTCCAATGCTCTACAACTGCAGATTTTAACAAGTCTTTTACTTCTTCCACAGATCAATAAAGTTTGGTGTTGTTTTTTGTTGTTGCTGTTTTGGTTTGGGTTTGGGTTTTTTTGGGCACAGCACATACAGCAGGTAGCTCCTTAGCAATGCTGCAGGAAACAGATATACATCCCCCTAACAGCATTTAACAACAAAACAAAGGCATCTATTTTATTCCAAAACAATACAAAAGAAGAAAACAAAGACATGTCAAGCAGCACAAAACACATGGCTCCCTGACTTGTTGGTGTCTTGTAACAACATAGGACTTTAAACATCCACGTTCTGAAGTTTTTTGAACCTTCTAAGCAAGTTTCCTCAGCCTGTTTTCTCCTCTACACACTTTTTGTTTAGTATTTTGCAATTTACAATTTGCTTTCTTGAGGCTCATTTACCATGTTTTTGAGCTATGTTTGCTCTAGCATGTAAGAAAGGAATTTTCTTTCAAACAAGGTCTTAACCTTGGACATCTATCAATCATCTGCACTGCCAGTAGTGTAACTGAGAATTTTCTTGCAGACTAAGCTTTACTGGTTTCTGCAGTCCCTAAAACAAGGCAACAGTTAAACTTTAAGAACGTGGTTGACACTGGTGAAGCATCCTGTCTTTCAGCTAAAACTGGGCCATAACACAGCACACAGGTCAAGAATGGATACAACCCTGCTTATATCCCCAGATCCTCATAGTTAAAAAAAACTCCAATAGTTTAATTAACTAATCTCTGGGCACAATTCCACTGACCTCCAGTGTGCCATGCCCTCTTCATTCTCCTAAGCACTTCTTCTAATTTTCTCACTTAAAACTTCATACTCAGCCCAGATGCATGGCAGAGAAGAAAAAAATCTATTCCAGTGCTGTGTGATAGCTAGTGGACAGGCACAGGTGGTTGGGAATAGAAATGCTTCCAGCTATATACATTAGAAAACAGCAAATTGTTTATTTCCAGTGAGACCTTCCTTGCTAAGAGGAAAAACCATAGCAGAGAATTTACCTGAATGGTTCAGCTATAGGAAGCAAAGAAGTTTGACTTTCATTTACGTCTCAGACAGGTGAATATGTTGTATGTCTACAAGTTTAAATACAGTATATGCATGCAGTTTACTGATATTTATTAATATATTTCTCTTATAACACAGATGTGATTTATAGGGTTTTCTGCACTTTCAATTAAGAGGAGATAACATGGTAAATACCTATTTTTAAATGATGTGTTTATCACAATAACCTTGGCTACCAAGTAGCAGCTTTCCAACCTAGGAATCTGATTGCCATATGAAAAATAGAAGCAACTGAAGTACCACACACAAATACTGCAGACTCCTGGAAACATCCACTGCTGCAGTGAGAATCAGTGTAGTGGCCTGTGGCAATCTGCTAGGATATTAGTTTAAGTTATCTTCTAAAAAATTATCTAAGCTCCCTCACTGCACCAGTGGAATTTTAAGGACAGAATTTCAGCAAAGTCATACCATCAGTCTGTAGAACCCTGAGGACAGAAAGTATTATTCCTGCTTTCTTTTGTGTTCTCCATGGCCTGTAACCTTACTAACAGTACAGAAATCTAAGAAGTCAACTGTAACTATGCCATAGAGAATTAACACTTCTAGATCTAAGTGTTCTCCTCTACCATGGACAAGTGACAACAAGGCTAAAAATGTGAGCATTTCCACTTTCTGTATCGTGTCCATTTATAAAATTCAGCAGCTGACCTGCTAGTTTATCAACTGGCTCCTCTCAGATGCTGAAGCAGCTCAAAGGCAAGAAGTGTGAAACCTTTTTTTTTTCTTCTGATGGTGTCTCCTTACAGAAACATGCCAAAACAAAATCAGAAGAAAAAATAGATAGGAGATAAAAGTAACTTAGAAGGAAATTTCATGGAAGCTGAGGAAATGTGTGTGAATGTGCCAGTTACTACATGGTACAGTAGAAGGCCAAGACAGGAAGCATAAGGCCAAAATGGGAAAGAAGAAATCAAGGCTTGCTCATAACCTGATTTTACTTTCTTTTAATATATCTGAAATTAAAAGGAACGTTATAGACAATAATGGGGTATCACAAAGCATCCTATAACACAGGTCCTCAAAATATGTCTTGGTCTGTCAAGTTCAAAAGAGGCCCACTGATGGCAGCAGGGGCTCTGTGGGGGCCTCTGTGAAGAAAGCTCAGGGCTGCACTGTGCTGGGGACAGTTGGCTGCAGCTGACCCACTGCAGGGCACAGCTCAGGCCCTCAGCCACGCTGCTGGTATCTCAGGGAAAGCGTATTTAAAAACCAGCAGAAAACACCAGAGGAAGAGAAGGAGAGAACAAAAAGGAGAAACGGCAGAGGGAACACCAAGGTCAGAGGAAGGAGGAGCAGCTCCATGGTGGGCCAGATATTCTCCATGGAGAGCACACACTGGAGCTGAGAGGAGATGTGAGAATAAAGGAGTAGCAGGAAGAAACTTATGTTGACTGTGGACCCACCACCTTCCCATCCTCTCGCATTACTTCTTGTCTTGTTGAACAGGCTGAGTGTGACCTACAAGGCATGAAGGAGACAGGAATCCAGGATTCAAGTTAAGCCTTAGAAAGGGGGAAGGAAGGCAGTGGTTCTAATGTTTGTCTTTTTATTTGCCACTGCTGATTCAGCAATTGAATATTTCTTTTAAATGGCAAGAAATATTTTGCCCAAGCTAAATCTGTTTGGATCTGCATATGTCACCATCTTGATCCATGAGATTTCTTCTCTCTTGTTCTTCCTATCTACTGCCTTCATCCCACTGAGGTGATGGAATTGAGGGGGCAGATAGGTGGGAGCTTGGCTGGTAGCCAAGATTAACTCACCACATGTTCAAAAAGAATCTATGGAACTATGGAAGAAAGTCTATGCAGTGTGAAGAAAGAAGAGCACATCTATAAAGCTTCCCAATCTAAGCATATTTTATCAGTTTTCAAATATGACCAATAGACAAGAGACAGTCACACATCGCTTAGAGATATCTGTCAGGCTATTACTGTTATGCAGCTTACCATGGTCATCAAATTCCCTGCTATTCTGATATCACTTCCATCTGCATAGCACAATACAGGAACAATACTACTGCTGCAGGTAATAACAACAGAAGATTGCATAATAATTTACAATGCAGCTCAACATCTGAAGTTTGCTCTTGCACTTTCCATCACAGAATCACAGAATCATTACGGTTGGAAAGGACCCTCAAGATCATCTAGTCCAACCGACAGCCCTACACTACTCTTACCCCTAAATCATCCCCTGAAGAAACACATCTATCGACACTGACTAGATCACTGATACTTACCCCTACTAGAAAATGAACATTTTATGCCCTGGCATCATTTGTGCTTGGTAGTTGTATGGCTTTTGAGAGGAGAATCTGTGACTTCAAACTTTTGTGTGAAAGAATGAGCAAGAATTCCTCACTTTTTAACTGCAAGGCTGCTTCTGGTTTAGATTGACTAAAACATTAGAGATGCAATGTATCAAATAAGTTTAGAGTAAAGGCAAATAGTATCTTTTCAGAAGTTCAAAAAGGAAGATACATTACAGCAGCTAAGATACCAGAACTAATCACAGGGGAAAATGGTTCATTGGCTTTAATTACCAGCTATTCATACTTTAGCATAGAGCTGAATATTATTCCAGGGAATACGAAACCACACACAAATTTGTCCAGAAATAACACAGTGCAGGAAAGGTTAATTGTTTCCACTGAACAAACTTTAAAAGTTTGCTATGGAGATGTATAGGAAGACATACTGGAAGAAGAAACTCAAGTCCTACAGCTATACTGCAACTCTGTAAATAAAGAGCAGTAAATTATTCAGATCTTATAGTAATGGATATTTCTGTAAAAGTAGATTATTACCTTTTCCAAGAACAATTCTTACATAAATGGAAGTAAGATTTTATTATGTTCTAGCTTACATCAGAAACATAATTCCAAGACTTAATCACACAGCACTTTGGTATATTTTTCTTTTTATTTCTATTTTGCTGTTATGGGGGTGGAGTGGAGTAAAATTATTATCTCCTTGTTAATCTCTGATATAGACAAATATCTTAATATATACTATACAAATACAGTTTCTAGGATACTGTGCTTTACTCTTTAGTAATAATTCATCTGACATTCAAATCTTCAAAATTCTGTAATAAATATTCCTAAAGCAGTTACCATGTTAAGAAAAAAAAGAAATTAACTGATGACTTCTGTGTTTTCAATCAAAATTAGGAAAAGTTTCATTAAAACATGAGTACTTACAAAGCAGAGTAGCAATACCGTGAAGCTAAATCACTGAAATAAAAGCAATCAAGATGTGGTTTGGAAAAGTCTGAAGTCTAACCAAATAACTGGGATATAAAATATTCACTAGAGACATAGATATCCTTTTCTTTTCCTTTTGACCATTCCCAGAAGAGATTATTTTCTGACCTGTTTTTGAATGCAAGTTCCTTCTTGGTTCTTCAGGCCCCTCAATTGGTTGGTCAGCAAGGAAAACTCGTGCTTGGTCAACAGCATTGAGAATGATTTGCTCTTTATCCTTCAGTTCACGCCTCAGTGCCTTTCAGGAAGGGAAAGAAGAATGCTGTTTGTAACTTGATCTGTGAACCACAGATACTATACCATTTTCTCTCTTTTCACCTCTCTGACTAGACCTGTCCAGCAAGTGAGTAAATAGCCAACATGTCAAGCAGATTGCAACATAAAGTGGAAATTTCATGAAAAAGAAATGGCAAGAAATTAATTAAGGCTAGAATGGCAATTTTTATAAAATTTAGGAATTAATTTTTATAAAATTTAGGAATTTAACACAACAAAGATGATGATGGTTAAGTTTTAAAAACACTCACCTAACAGAAACTGAAACTACTACATTCAACTTCTAAAACAGAAAAGTAAAATTAAACAGTTTATTGCTATTAACAGGATTGCTGATATATAGCAGAGTACTACAAGAGATTTTTTTTTCTTTTTTTTTGATAACTGGAATAATAGAGAACTGCACCTGCTGAAACTTCAGAAGATAATTTCAAAACTGCTAAAAACAATTGCAGAAGTACTTTATATGCCTTAGAAAACACCCTCTTTTTGTGTCTCCTGTTTACTAATATTTTTAAAACTTAGAACATATGTAATCAGAACTTTTAAACTACGTGGCAAGAGAAATAATGAAGGAGAAAGATGGTGCCTAAAATACCACAATTAATACCTGGAGATACATAGAGCCACTTACAGCAACCCTATGTATTCTGATAATCAATGACAGTGACCAAAACCAGAATAAGGAAAGGAAGGCAAAGATCAGAGTGGAAAACCAACAAACAAAAAACACCCAAACCAACCAACCAACAACAAAACAAATAAAAAATAAATAAACAAAACAAAAACAAAGAAAGAGGAACCTGTTTGCCTCTGTAACCAATATATATGGAGTATTTCAGATTCATTGTTTTAAAAAATAGAAGAATCTAAACAAGTTTAATTTTGGAGGTTTATCTCACATCACTTGAAAAAGATTTCTCAAAAAGGACCACAGACAAGTGAGTGGCAAAGGCTGCATTTTTCTAAATTCTCTCTCAGTTTACTACTTACCACTATTGCAGAGCTCTACTGCTGTAGTGGCAATACAAGAGTGTCCAAATAGAGTGGCAACTACCAGAGTTCCATGTGAGAACAGACCTAGAAGTCACATCCACAGCAAATTCCTTACTGCCTGCATGCACAAGGAAACTAAATTGTCAGGAATATAAGCATAGATGCAGGCAAAAGACAGCATTAGACCATGTGTAGTGGTGATCTTTTTCCAGAGGCCAATAAATATTAGTTTACTTAAAACTTTCCCTCTGATTTATCAAAAAAAGATGTTTCAGGCTAGAAAGAGGAGTATTTCATCACTATTTGTCCCTTCATAAGATCCCTTCCCACTCTGGTGTGTGGATGAGAACATGGTCTCGTGGCTATTCACTGAAAATATCACCCACCTCTGTATATGCATTAATAGATATGCATTACATGAAATGAATATCTATAATTCTCAAAGTGCTTCACAGTAGTAGAACCAAAGAGATAGAGGATGCAAAGCATGCTTTGTCATTTGCTGTTCAGATCCACAGACATGAAAAATGAAGCTAGCTGTTACTAACATTTACAAAACTAATAAAGTGACAATCTCAGACTGCACTGATGTATTTATATGGTGATGCCTTAACAAAGGGTAACTGACTTCCTTCTGAACTTATTAAAAGTAGTTCAAAAACAGTAAGGCTATTTTCTTCTAGCAGCATTTTAAAATCAGAGAAAGATGTTCTGAAGCCTGTTTGCAAAGTTTTCACTCACAATAACCTTCCAGAAACTTTGAGAGGACTCCTTTGTGCACTAGAAAAGAATCTAATACTACATTGTAATGGCAAAAGTATACTTAATTTTCATACAGATTGCATCAAAAAAGACATTAAAAAGCTATTTTTGAATTTAAGAGTACAAGGCTACACATTTTCTTAAAAATTAAAGTTGTTTTTCACACAGTTAATGATTTGCCAAGAAACAACCTCTCTAGTCTTTTCTGAAGGAAGAAGTGCTGCAAGTCTTTCATTCCCTAGAGATGCTACAGGATCTAAATCCAATTAGGGATGAATGGAGACACTGCTTAATTGAGCAGAGGTTACAAAACCAATGCATAATGATGTCCATTAATATGTCTTCCAGCACCTATAATCTTATGTAACTGGATTTTGCATTTCATAGCCCACTGAAATGAGACTTTGTTATTTGTGTTTCTAGGTCAATGATAACCAAACCTTGGATACCCCAAGAAGCTTGGAAGGCTGGACAGAACATAGTCTCAGGCACTGGAAAGCATGGAAAGTTTGCAGATTTTTTTTTTTTATATATATTTTCTTAAAATATGATTTAGAACTAACTATGCTGGAAAAATCCCAGACTGTGCATCCCTGAGCTGTTGCTAAAGGCATTATCTTCAAAACTGTTTTTCTAAAAGTATATGATTATTGTTCTTTACACAGAAGCAATCTGTGTTATCACAAATTCCCTGCTGAATTAACTACAGAAATCCTCAGAACTGCCATTCTGAATTTCTCCAAAAAGGTTAGTGGAGCCATGTTCTGTTGGATTTGCTACACACTTAGCACATATCCACTGATCTTGTTTTGTTGGCTCTTTTTCCCTTCCAGAAAGCCAGGTTTTGAATATTCAACTCTCTGCCTTTTGCTGTATCAAGAGACTGCTTTCTCTCTTACCAATGACAATACTGAGCAGGACTGGTTAAAGGGGCAGCAACTGGGGTTTTGGGGTATTTTTTATTTATTTATACTTATAGAAGTAGTAAGTAAAATGCTGAAGTTACAAATAATGACACTGAGAACCAACACAGGGAATGTCATAAAACCAAACACTAGAACTAATTTTAGTGACTGGATGCCAGTAGGAGTAACAAAAAATATTCTGACGTATCTCTAACACTATTTCCCAGAAATGTAAATATCAACTTAAAGACATTTTAAAAAGTGAAAACATGCAAATGCAGTGCAGCAAGACACATATACACTGGTCTCTTGCCCTAGAAACCCTCAATGAAAAGGGTACACCACAAATACAGATTTTAAGAACAGCAAAGGAATTTCACTTCAGTTCCTTTATATTGTATTTAGTAATTAGGTGCTTGGTATTTGCTGTATATACAGATTCTCAGACCACACACATCATCTTAGTACCCAAATGTTTTTCAGGATAGCATTAAGCATTGTGATTCACATCTGCCTTGTGTTTGTTCTTTTTGTGGTTTGTTTTTGTTTGTTTCTTCGTTTTCTCCAGAGAGAAAAGTACCTTTGTTTTTACATACCATGGGCTTTTGTTTGTTTGTTTTGTAAACTGTGCTATGTTTACTACCAGTGGCTGCTTCATGTAAGTTTACCCCACAGCTTTAGATCCAGTGTTAAGACAAATATCTTCCCTCTCCTCCAGTACTGCTGCACCTGCACCGTGCAAAGCACAGGTAGGAAGATGCAGATGAAAAAAGGGCTTGAGTAACTGCAGCTAAGCAGTTGGACTTACCAGACTGAGACTCTCTTAGCAGCCAAAAACGTCAGAAGGCATTATTTGGATGATCATACAGAACAGTACAAGATCATCAGAAAACCATCCCAAACAACGCTGACCTATTGAAAATGAGTCATTTCAACCAAGCATGACTGCCTTGCCATTTCAGACTCCTCAGTACTTTGTTCTTTGCCCATACACATTACTGTGCTTCTGCTCAGCTCTGTCCACTTCATCTGAGCTCTGAGTCACCTCTGAGCATCACATACACAGCACGTCAGAGAAAAATGAGCATTGCTTGCACACCACAGGTGCTGGAAAAGCTGCTACATGGTCAGTTCTCATACTGCCTGCATACAGACATCAAGCTCCACTGTAGAATGAATTGGTCTTTGCAAAATACCAACATCAAACTAAGGGTTGGGTATCAGAGAGACAGTTTTCAAGAAACATTTCATTGGGCTCCTTTCTCCAAGAAAGGCTAGTACCATCATAGCACATGACTGGACTCCTCTACCAATGCTCACAGAAGAAATGCGGTAGCAGAGCATTTCTTTAAGAAGCACTGTGGATTGCTTGGATATTTATTATTGCAAATAGTAGTTCATCTTTTAGCTCAGTTCCTCAGTGTTGCTATTTGACACGGAAAATTGGACATAAATTAGGTCTGCACAACATTATAAGCATCTTTTTGGCTAACTTATATTTGTGTGTGCCCAGCACTGATCATCTTGTACGCATCCTGCATACTTTCAATTACTAATGTCAGTCAAATGCAACAAATACAAAGGTTTCTTCTGTATTTCCTTTACTTCTTCATTGTTCAGATGACAAGTCAAAAAGCACATCCATAAAGGCAGAATGGATGAAAAATCATTGTAGCTTTTCAATTTTGTAGTCTCATCTATTTACTGTCTACCTCATAAGCATTAAGGATGTGCTTACTCTAAAACATTGCTTTTCAAGTTCAGTAAATATAACAAAAATGTTATGCTGTGTCTATGAATGTGGCATTAAAATGAGGAATGATGAAGCACCAATGCCATAAAGGAAGTTTCTGAGAAGAAAAAAAAAATCCCAGTATTTATCTGAACCTTGGCTCAAGTACCTTCAAGTTCCTTACTCCCAGCTTTTTATAACAGGGACTGTACCTAACTCAGAGGTGGGATTTCAAGTTCTGTACAGGAGTCCTCTTCAGATCAAAAAAAAATTAAAAGATTAATTAAACAGAGACTATCTAAACAGAACAAAGCAATGCAGTGTGAAAGTGCCCAATTTTGTGTATGCTGCAAGAGTGCTACAACTGCTGTCAGCTTGAGCTCTCACTGGTCTAATTTCTTTTACTGAAAAACTCATTTGTTATTAGCAGAGTTATCTGTGCTGCACTGCTGGACAGATGTGCCCTCTCTGCTCTGTACAAAAGGAAAAATGGAAATAGTTTGATCATCAGGAACTCACAGAGAATGGAAAACTAATTAAGACAGACTTTCTCCTTAGCAAAAGAAAACAATTCTGTCAGTATGATGATGTTTCCTCTCCAGTTTAGATTCAGGACCTCTTGACTTATTAGCAGCATGGAACTTTACAGATTTGTCTTGCCACTGGAAGTCTGTCAGACTTTCAGCTCTTCCAAGACCTCCTACTTCTTCCCCAGGGAAGAAGCAAGCCACATGGAGTTAGTTCATGTACCCAGCTGATGGGAACAGCCACAGAAGTAAAGCAGAATGTGCAGACACTGATTATGCTTTACATGAAACCACTCTGTAAGGCTGTGTACAGCTCTCTACAACTTCTAGACGTCCCCCAAGGCCTCATCTGCCAAATCTAACGTTTACATATTTCAACTCAATTCACAAGAGCAGCACCAGGATCAGGAGGAGTTTGTGGATGTGAGCAAGTCCCTCACACACAGAGGAGGGCAAGGGTGTGATGCCTGTTGGCCAGAGGTGACGAAAAGTACTCAGATATCTGCCTAGGGGAGAAGCTACACTTGAAGTTTCTTAAATGCAGGTTAAGTGGTGCTAACTAACAGATAGCTGTTCCAGATCTGATTAAAAGAAAAAAAAAAAAATCATCTTCTTTTCCCCTTCACTAGCCAGTTTGGCTAAATCTGTCAGAGGTACATAAGGACCTCTACCAGCTGAAAGTGTAGAAGTGGGAATCCAGTATGACACCTTTCTGAAGTACAACCCTGAACTTTGTAGGAAATGTGTCTTAACACAAACATAACTTCTCCTAAAAAAAAAGCTCCAAATCTTTAAGCACAATTTCAGCTTTTAACACCATTTGGCTGCTAAAGATGAAAGACCAGAACTTCAGTAAAACAGAGCTGCTTCCAGTAATGGTCCTAGCAGTTTCCCAGCCCTTCACAGACTAACCAACCTGGATGAGAGAAATATTCTGAAATCCAGGTGAGAAGATACATGGAAACTTCTGAGGAACACCTAATAGCTGAGGTTAACACCCCCTTGTCCAATACCTAACCTTTCATTTCTTCTATATTCTAAAACAGCAACAAAACAAAAAAATGACAAAACTTACAAAAATACAAGAAAAAGCAGAATCCCCTTCCCTCCTGTATTCTGAACATACATTTTGAAGCCTAGCCTTTCATCTTAAGAATCTGCATGAAAACAGGAGTGGGTGGCTGCCATGGCAACACATTTTTTCCAATAGATTCCTGATATTCCTAGGGTAGATTACTGCCTGTAATAACAAGTGATTGAGGAGCCAATGGTTTAGGACTTAACTAGAATAAATATTCTTCTCCCCTAAATAGTCTGCCTGCAGCAACAAGAAGCAGGATATAAATGAAGATATGCTTTACAGAAAATAAAATGGATTCTTCACCAGTTTGTGCCTACAAATGCAGACAAAGTTCCAGAAAGATTTTAAAGTGCCAGCAGTTTCTCTTATTGTATATTTAAGAATTTATCAAAAAAAGATCACAGAAAAACAAAGGAGATTTTAGAAGATTTGGTAATTATACAGAAAGCATCTCCGTCTGTTTTCAGAGTGAGAAAGGCAGGAGCAGGACAAGCAGTTTTTAGTTCTAACAGATCCAGGATATGAAAGCTACTAAAAAAAATATGGCAATGGCCTCTGGATCATTGTGGCTTTCTAGCGTTTCTCTGCAGTTGGAAAACAGGTTCACTGCTGCTCTGCTGGTAGTCTTTTTCTTGGCTCTCTGCCTTAGGAAAAAACAGACCTCAGCAAAATAATATATTTCCATTCAGAGAAATGTCCTGTCTCATTTCCTTGTACCAGTCCATTTCTGTGATCCAGCATGGGAGCTCCTCTCCTGATGTAACTGTCCTTAGGTTTCAGGTAACACCCAGCATTTTTTGACACAATTGAAACACTATTTGATCTTGTCAGAGCTTACCCAAGACTGAAATCCCTGAATACACACAGTTACAGCTTAGGAAAAAAAGGTGTTGGGAATTTCATTTACAGGTATCTCAAATCATCTGCTCATATGCAACTGCAACTAAAAAAAAATTATGCCAATAACATATTGAGCAACCTCAGAAAGGACAAGACAAAAAGTCATTTATACTACAGTATAAAACACTGATGCAACTTCATCCTAGAGTATTGCATGCAGTACCAGTCACTACACCACCATAAGGATATAGTGGAGTCAGAAGAACACAGACAGATGAACAGTAGAGGTAGTTATGGGAATGCAGTGGCTGTCTTATGGGTAGAGATTAAAAATGGGTCACTAATGTGCTTGTGCTCCATCACCTTCACTGGCTATGCATGTAGCTCACCCCTGAAGGTCAGGCCACAGCCAGTCACAGTCTTCCAGCTCAAGACAGGAGTGAAAACAGATGGTCAGGTACATCCTAGTGCATAAGGTGTTCTGCAATTTCATTAGTAGTGGATGGGCTACTAATAATAATGATGGAAGCAGAGTGGTCTCTTGGCCCATGACACAAGAAGATACCAGAGAAAGAGGTACTGGATTCATTACAGCCTTTCAAGGGACAGAGAGAAATACTGACACTAAGCAGTTTTTGCAGCATAAGCCTGTTTTCTGTCATACACATTTCCCTCCACAGCAATGTCAGAATGTCCTCTTATATATTTGAGGAGAACTATAAACCTTCAGGAAGAATAGGCTTTATTCAGTGGTTTGAAATATGACCCACTGAGGTCTTAAAAGTGTATAGAGGAGTCTGATTAAAACAAACAATACACAGGATCCTCAGAAAGAGTACCATGGCATGTATATAGTGATAAATACCTATATCAAAATGATTAGTATTAAAAAGGCAGTCCCACAGAAATATTTTGTTATATGAAAAATGGCACATCGGTTGGGTTTTTTCTACAGTAAGACAATCTGCTTTACTCTGCATTAGTGACAGAATATTTTGTTATTTCATTATCCAGATTATTTGTTATTTTAAGTACTAATACACTGCAACTTTCCTGACTTATCACAAGACAACCACACTTCTGGGAACAAGCTGAAATACAGCCAGAAGCAACAGTTTTTTGTCAAAGTTAAAGATACACTGCACTGACATCCTAATTTAACACTCGATTCTTCATGCCATGTTTTTGTTTATGCACCATTCTTCTGGAGAAATACTCCAGGAGAGCAGAGTGATACACACCTGAGTCATTCATGTTACACACAAATCAGCGAGTAAATCCTTAGTGAGTAACACCTTTACGTCAGACAGGTCCACTTCAGAACTCTCATTTAACTTCAGGCATTAACTACACACTCCCTTTCCTGTAACAAAATATTCCCACCCACAATTTCCACCTCTTCTTCCTAAACACCCCTCAAAGAAAACAGTTTTAGTTAATGCTTAATGAATTGTACTTTACAGTACTTTTGTTTTTTTGTGCAGTACAATCTTTTTCACCAATAATCAATGTTTAGGATTCTCAAATAAACAGAACACTTAAAACTCCAAGCGTGCTTAAAAACTCCTATCTGATACAAGCTTACTTAAGGAGCTCTCAAATCATTCAGTAATGTTGACTAATTAGCAGGGAGGCTATCCCCCCTCGTGATGGAGCACATACTTTTTGGAAACGCATCCTTACTTCAAAGAGCCATTTCATAGCAGCATGGTACAGACTGCTCAAGCTCCTGCTTCAATCATATCCTTGTCAGCTGGACCAGGTTGCAGCTCTTCCTTTAAGCGAAAGACTGTATCGATCCTCCTCTCCCAATGACAGATTAATTCTTCTTTCTTGCCCCCTCAAAGCTCACATCTCAGTCACAATTCATATTTCAGCAATGTAGATGACCACCTTATGCAGCATAGGTTTTTTGCATGCTTCATGTCTTATGTGATGTGTAACAAACTAATAAAGTGTCTCCAGATTATAATTAAAAGCACAGACACTAGGGCAGCACTGATATAATACTGATTTTCTGAATAATTCCTGAAATGGAAGCATATTTTGATACAGAAAATATCCAAGAAAAACAGATCTAGAGTAATTAAGTAGGAATTAATTTAAGAATAAGCCCATTGCCTGAAGTCAGGCAGGCACACCAAAAGAGCACAGAGAAGTTAAGGCTAGAAAAATGTTTTATCCTCACAGACTCTTCCTGCTGGTAAAGAGAACAATAGAATTACAGTCACCCTGAAGGGATAACAACAAGTAGAAAGCAGTTTCCAGTTGGCTGTGCTAATGCTTTTGATTAAAGTGGTAAGAGTTAAGTAAACCAGAAAGAAACACTGGCAACTTTCAGCATTTGATTACTTTAACAAACCAAGTCTGAAACATGAAATACATAGACAGCAACCCCCAAAAGTTTGAGTAGTATCTGAAATATTAATTATCCATCCATAAAGTTACCAATCGAACATTCATAGGTCTTTGACCAATTCATTCTGAGCTCAAATGAAGCTAAGTTAAGCACCTCTGTGATCCAAGACATATGCATTATTTAGCATTAGCTAGACATTTGTTAATTTATGCAGACAGATGCCAACAGGATTTATGTGAGAGGGTACCATTTCTGCTGAATTTGAAACGTCCTGTTCTCTCTCTGAAAGCTAAACTGCAGTGATTTATATCATTTAGGCACTCTTTGTATTTTAGCAAAAGCACACTTTCAAAAAGCTACAGTCAGGAACTCTTACAGCAGGAAAAGTGAGGTACAGCTCTAAGCATGCCTCCAGAGAAGGTGTCAGGATCTGCATCGCCTCCTCTTGAACACAGGTGTGACTCTAGATATTTCCATACAGACAAAATCAACCTACTGATTGTTCATGGTACTTTCATAACTTCTGTTTTTCAGCAGAATAAAATATCCACATAAGGGATGGTCTTCTGGCATTCTGAAAGGGGGTTGTGGTGGTGGTGGTTTTGTTAGCTTTGGAGGGTTGGGGGGTTTTTTTGCATGGTCTATGCAGCTGATCAGAATTTGCATCACTCACTTGAAAATCCTAAATGAATATTCATAAGGAAGACTGGGAAAGAACAGAATGAAAGGCAAAACCTGAGCTGGTAAGAAAAGCAACAGTGAGAAACTGAAGTGATGGAAAAAACACTGACAATGAGTTCTGCAAAGGCAGCTGCCTTCACTTTCTTTTCCCTATCAGCTGTTCCCTGTGTCAGTACCTTTGCAGAGTTTCTACTCTTTAGGTGTGTGAATGCAGCCTCAGCTGCAGGTACACTTCATACAGATGACTTTTTAATTCAGTTACTTTCAAACTCCTCTCAGCATCCCAAAGCTTCTTTCAATTTTCCACATTCTTCGAACTACCACCACAGCCCACTCTTACAGAAATCTTGAGAATAACTAAAATAGGAAATTCATGCTTCCTTATTTAAGTTTCCTCTTGCCCTGCCCCCTACAAGAGGGAGCACAACTCAACACCCAGACAGGATGTGCTCACTGCTTTACTGCACTTAGCATATAGTATGTGATAAGACTATGAACTACCTACAGATGATGGAAGTTTGGCCGAACAACACAAAAATCAGTCCACAATTTATAAACATAAATTTATAAATCCTAAAAGATTTATGGTAATCTAGGAAACAGACTAAATCTGTAGACCTGATTCAGGTGACTAAGATTGCTGTGGGTAATATTTGCTTTTAAAGCACAGGAGAATGATTGATATTTAAAACAAAAAACAAGTCTGAAAATCAAATTGTAAACCACTTACTTCCACCTGTCCAAACAGACCTCAAACATGCAAACAATAATATGGTGCTTATCTAGCTCTACTGAAGCCAAGCGCTGAGCAGGGGAGATACTAGCAGAGGAAAAGACCAATAAAATTAGTGCCACTAAGATGAAGCAAACAAGTTATTTCACGTATCTGTGGGGAAAATTGTAGGTTAACAAGAAGAACGACTATTGAATAACTAGGAGCAAGAGAGCAATGCTAATGCAAGAAGGATTGACGACCCAGAAAAATGAAGGGCAGGAGATGAAACTACCAAGGCTGCACATCTTAGAAGCTGAGCCACTATGTTACCACTTCCATTCTGAAGTACCACCAAGGACAAGACCAGGTAAGCAAGCTGGAAATAAAAGCAAAAAGATCACAGAAAAGTAAAGTGAGGTATTGAACGGCTCAATTTGCTTGAGGGCAACTTCAAAGTAACACTCACATGTGAAACTAAAGGAAAGAAGAAAGCAGAGGTATCCAACCTTTGCTCAGGGAG
Organism: Galbula dea; assembly: GCA_013399015.1. NCBI lineage: Eukaryota > Metazoa > Chordata > Aves > Piciformes > Galbulidae > Galbula > Galbula dea. Next base: position 198,161 of record VWZX01001963.1, read on the forward strand.
GCCTGGAGAGAACCTTTTCAAGGACAGTTGATATGGTGCTGCTGAATCTCAACATGGGATTATAAGAAAGTAGTTGATTAAGAGTAAATCTTACAAGTATCATTAAATGCTTAGAAGGGTCTACATTTGAAGAACTGCGGGCAAAGAAATATTTAAGGAAGTACCAGGAGAGCCAGTGATAAGAGATGGAATAAAGGGAGCATCCTTGAGAGTGAGAAAAATCAAGTCATATCTCTGTAATATTTATCTGATACAGCTGCACCTTAAATCTCCATTAAAAAGCTTTCAGCTTAACACAAGATACATATTCTAAACAGAACTCTTTAAATGCAAGAGTCACAAGCCAGTGATACCACCACAATGCAGAGTGACTGACAGCATGGAATCACAATGTTGTTTTGCAAAGAATGCACTGAAGAGGCAGAATTGGCATAAGGTTTGGAAAGGAAAAATTTAAAAAAAATTCCCAACCACAGGCAACTTTTTTCAACACTGGCACAATGATCAATCACTCAACTATGCTGAGGAAGCAGACCACCATCTCCAAACAGGTTTGAGGTTTGTTTTGTATTTGGTTTGGGTTTTTTCCCCTCCAGTTTCCATGTTTTTCTGAAAAACCTGTGCTTTACTGGGCAAGGTGGGTAAGCAAAAGAGGTGGAGACTTAAAGCTATTTCCTAGAAATCAGTTACTACAAATTGTTCATCATTTCTCCTGTACTCAAATTTGCTTCATTCTCTTATTCAGAGTATTAGCAGTAATAGTAGTATAAAACTTAAGCATCTTACTTTGCAGTGGTCATACTGTTGCTGTAAGGTTGGAACATCCCCTCCAATGGGCATTTGTTTTTTTAGTTCTTCATCTTTTGCATTCAGCCATTTGATTAACTCTTCTAGGGATGTCAGCAGTCTGTTCCATTTCTCTGCACTGGCCTCCAAGTGAGCCCTGTGAAACAACATTAAAGCAACTTCAAAGCCCTGAATGGCAAAACCAGCACACAATATGCAATAAACAAACACACACATAAACGATTGCTTCATCATTAAGATAGGAATGTTTCAGGTGTTTAACTGCAAAGCAACTTTGTGTTAAAAAAACCTCTCCACTTCAAAACATTTTGCAAAGCCAACTAAAAGAAGCAGAGAAAAACTGGAGGAATAGACAAATATGTACCTCAATTTTTAAGTTAAATAAAACCTTGAACACTGCATGTCTAAACAACATAAAGAAATGCTGTGTCTTCTTGTGACTCCACCACTGCAGTGCAAAAAGTACAAGTATCACTTTGCCAGCTAAAGAATGGCAGAAATGAACTCTTTCATGCCAGGACCTTGACTCGCCAGTAGCAGAAGCAACAAGTTCTCCCAGAAGAGATCAACAGCAAATTGCCTGTGCTGATGAACATATCAGAAACACATTATTTAATATATCTTTAGCCAATGGTCAGTTGCTACAGAATTAACTCAGTGAATCACATAAGTCTTTTCCAACCTAAATGGTTCTAAGATCATCAAGTCCAAACATTGACCTAATAACACCATGCCCACTAAAGCATGTTGCCAAGTGCCACATCTACATAGTTTTTTAACACCTCCAGGGATGTTGACACCACCACTTCCCTGGTGAGCCTGTTTCAATGCCTAACCACTCTTTCAGTAAAGAAATCTTTCCTAATATGCAACCTGAACCTCCACTGATGCAACTTGAGACCACTTCCTCTTGTTCTATCCCTAGTCACCTGGGCGAAGAGACCAACCCCCACCTCACTACAACCTTCTTTCAAGTAGTTCTACAGAGCAATAAGATCTTATTTATCCCTTAGTTTAATTGACAAAAACCTTGGATTCCACAACACCCTTTTCTTTCACTTTCAAAAATATCTTGACTTGATGGCTCCTTCTCACAGTGCCAACACAGCAGACAAATCTTCAACAGGGTCCAATTACCCCTCCTCTTTTACAGCACTCCTTCTATGTTATGGATTCATTTGAGACTAGTATGTACTTGGTTTGTACCAGTAAGCCACAATATCTTTCCCCACACAGGTAATGAATAAGTGAAGTCCTTTTCAGTGTAGTCTGACACTAGCTCTGGACCTTTCTGCCCTGCTTCTGACAAACGAGTGAACTGAACTACTACTACTGTTTCCTACCTTTTCCCTTTCCTGTTTTGCACAGGTTTTTTAATCTTTTTTTCTGATTCACTCTAGCTCACATTTTGAAACTTTCTCCTGGCTTTTCTTGTATTATCATCATAAATGGCATTTGAGTGAATGTTTGGGACTGATATGACAATGGTTGGATTGAATGAGTGATGTGCTGCAAGGTGAATTTCAAGGCAAGCTTAGGTTTGTGTATGCTGAGATCTCCCAGGGATACTAGGATAGATGAACTAAAAAAGCAATCAGGAAGAGTGTAAAGGAAGGAAAAAGATACCAACAACAACAACAAAATCCCAGGGGGAAAAAAAAAAATAAAAATCACATTTCTGAAAAGGATAAAGTAACTTTAGGAAGAGGAGCCTGTTCTCTCTCACTCCATTCAGGAAAGCACTTACATAACCTCTGGAGGAAAAAAAAAATTGAAGTACTTGCTATAAGTGATGTTTTACTGCCTACAGTATTGTGCATCACAGTTTCTGTCATCCCTTTGTGTTCTTACTGATACATTTCTCTCGACACTGAATTCGAGGCAGCTGCTTGTAGCCCAGGCCTAAACAGCTGAGCCAGCATCCTGCCCTGCAGTGAATTACAAGTAAGCTATCGCATTTGCACTTATATGTGTACAGAGGCAGAGCATCCTGCAGGCCTTGGTTTGCAGACCTGCTCCTGAGTGAAATGTACTGTCTCAGCAATCCTGGTCTACTTTCAGTTCTTTAATATTCACTAACTAGAACTACTTTCAAGGCAACCAACTTGTTCTTCCTGTACATATGGTATTAACTCTGCAGTAAGTTAGTGCACAAGGTACTTGCCTCACAGCTGGAGCATTCACCATAGTTGGTCCCTGAAGCCCTCAGCCACACACAGGGGCACACTCCCATTCACAAAGGATAGTTCATGTACAATGTTAACCTTCTCCTTTTGACAACTAGCTTGACATCCCATCAAAAATACCCTCAGAAATACCAGGCTGAAAATCATTGCATATATGTCACCCTCAGGTGCTAAGTACTCAGAACCAGCCCTTCTTTCTGAAAGTGAAAACAGAGTTATACTCCCCATTAATCAGGCAGAAGAGAGACACTGCCCTCTCATCTAAGCCAAGACAACCCACATTTGAATTTACAGCTTTGCTGTTAGATTCACAGATTGTTCTGAAAATAAAGCATCTTGAATCATGAATTTCAACCACAATTCAAATATTCACACCTCTAGCTTTCCAGACATTTGATAATGAAATCTCTATTCATTGTGATTTATTACTAACTCTATCTAGCACATTGAAGTAGGTCTCACTATTAACTGGCACTTCCTGAGGTTTCAAGATTTCGCTCTAATTATTTAGTGGAATTCTTGTATACAAAATGAATTGGAGTTTTGTAAGGGGCGGGGGGAAACCCTGCAACTAGTTCAAGGGAATTAAAGGGTGACTCACTGTTAATTTAACATACAGTTCCATAATATTGATACTGAAAAAACCTAATTTGATATTAATGTGAATAATGTGGCATACGATACTAGATTAAATGCATTGTAATTTACCACTAATGAGTACCCAATGTGCATGCCCAATTAGTGACGGTAGCAAAGTATCACTAGCACATGGTTCCAAAGTTGAGTGGAAGCCCAACTACAGCAGCAATGGGTGGGGAGGAAATGGACTACAATAACAGGGACTTTAAAATTCTTCTCCAAACACAAAGTGAGCTAACCTCCCTCTTGAAAGGTCAGAAGCATGTTAAGGAGAAAGAAACGCACAGGGGAAAACATATCATTTCAGCCCGAATTTTTCCTGAATGTTACCCTTATCAGAAGCAATACTGAAAATAAAAGTGAGATTCAGCAGCAGCTGGAGTGCACATAAGCATTTAGTTCTTCTGGGGAGCAGAGACACATGCATTCAGTAAACTTCATTCAAAACTGCCCTGGTTTGGGTTAGATGTGGCACAGGAGCACTGCATTTCAGTGTAAAGTGTTAGTATCACATTTGCATTTGTCATACAGACATTATCAAAGACAGCTAATAAATATATCAAAGTTCTGGAAATGTTTATTGGGCTTCTTTGCTTTTAAAGACAGGATTACTGGCTTTTGATTGGAATTGGTACTACTGACACACAATCTGCAAACAAAGCTTCAGGTGTTTGTGCTCATGTAGCAAATGAACTAGCAATCCGCAGTGATATGCCAGGCCAAGTGGTGGCTTAAGAATCTGCTCTGATAAAAATACAGGTCAGTTACAGTTGATTGTTCAGGTTTGAGCACTGGTTGGAGCAATATTCCCCATCATCAACCACCTGGTATTCAGAAGCACCCCTAAGGGAATTCTGGATGAGCCTGAAAAACACAGATGCTCCCATCCAGCTGATCAGACTGAGAGCATCCCTCCTCCATCCAGGCTGAATATAACCATCCCAAAGAGCAGCAACTATGATATAACACCCCTCTGTTGACCCTGAGAGGCTCTCTTCACAGCTAGAGACCTCCTCAGCTTTTGCTTCTGCTATTGAGGCAACACCTTCCCTGCTGAGCGACACAGGAACACATGGAATAAGAAGATTGATGGGTGGTCTAAATATAGTGATTCTTTTTCTCACATACTTTTACCTTTACCCTCCCCTAAAAACTAACATCCTTGTACCTCATGTCCCAGCAGAAAAGAATGTTTCCTAAACATTTGGCTTTAAAAGGTAGGCCCATACAAATCTGCAGCTTTGTTTTCCTTTCAGGAATAAGATAATAAAGAGAGAAAAAGAAGTAGGAAGAAGTCTGTAAGTAATTTCAAGGAGAGATACAGTCCTCTCAGCTGGTGTCATTGTCACTACAAGTACAATCTTAAGTAGTTTCCATGCATTTAAAAATATCCCATAATATTGTTGCTTTTCCAGCTTGGGACTCCCTTTAGTTACAGTAGCAGAGATGTATGGTCACCACAGTGACTAGCACCATGAGCTCTGAGGACTGCAGTGATATAGTAAAACTCATACTACCCCTATGGGAGAGCAGTACTTTTAGCAATTAAAAATTCAACACAATCAGAAGGTACACAAAGCTTAAAATATTTTTTAAAACCCAACAACTTTGAGAAACCTTAATTTAGAAGCACTATCCCAACCTAAAAACCATAACAAAACAATCAGGATTTTCAATCATCAGTCCTAGCATCTAACACACTTATATGCTGCTCTCACAAGACTTATCCATACAGTTTTGCTTTCCAGCTCATCCTTCAAAAAGCTACACTAAGAAGGCAAAAAGTGAAGGTAGACAGCTAGATCAACACACTGACATATCAGTTCTAATCCCTTGTTATTTTACTATGAAAGCTTTCAGCAGTCTTGCATAAGTTAGAGACGTGAACTGCAATCAAAGAAAAGGGCAAAATACATGATATCAGATAAGCTACACTCTTTTCAGTGGTGACTGAGATTTGAAAGGTTAATTTACTTGTCTAATGTTTGCTCCAGCATTCTCTTCCTTGCCCATTTTCTACCTGTAGCTCAGTGACATGTTGCTCTCCAGCATTGCAGCTACCAGCAGAGTAACAAACATTGCAAACATTAATGCTGCCCAGTGAGATATGGCACATGTCATATCTGTGCAGAAGTGAAAAGACAACTCCATATTCAGAAGAGCAAGTATTACCACTTTTCTGAGCATTCACCACACAGCTACTGTCTCTGCATTACTACCTTGGGACTCACAGCTGGAGAGGGTGAATGGCTTGAAGGCTCTTTTTTTTTTTGGCCATCAATTTCTCCCAGCTTATGATCAACCCCAGGGAAGGTCAAGCAACTGACTCGTTCTTCCTAGAACTCCACAGTTGTATGAATGTTTTCATCCTTCTCTCATGTTGACTTATCTGGAGTAGAGCTCATAACAGCTCAAGTTTAACAGCTCTTGCATTAAACTGCTACTGTGGTGGGGCCAGTCTCCTCAAGTGAACTGCTTGGTTCCTCTAGTTCAAGCTCTGCTGATGGGCTTTCATGGAGCCAATTTACTTGTTTTACTTAACTGTTTAGGAGGCTGGTGATGGGATAATTGGAGACAAAAAAAGTCACATTTTCCCCTCTATCTCACTCTTTCAAACTCTTGTGCCTGAATTCCAAGCTCAACTCATTTGTCTGGCCTTTGCAAAATTCTTAACATTTTTCTGTTCTATTAAAAGAAGAGAGTTTTCTTTAATCAACAAGCAAAAAATATTGAATTAAAAGCTCTAGAAATTACTTTCTAGGTAACGCATTTTAATGCAGATTTTTTTTCACATAAATTAATATGGTAATATCTACATCCAAAATGACATTGCAAAGATTATAACAATGACTATACTTGGACTGTCAGAGAGCTTGGAACTGGTAGGGTCAGAAAAATCGTACAATGCATTCCTTGATTAATATGTATTTTAAAGCATTTAACTAAAAAACAGCAACAAAAAAAGATTTACTACCAATATGGGTCAAGACACTTAAGATGAAACCCTTATCAAATTATTCATTTCAGTGATAAAAACAAAAACAACAACAAACCTCTGATTTCTCTCCACAGTAACTGTAGATTCACAGAATTACTTCACTAACATTTAAAATAAGGAAAGACCAACATACTTTCTGGGAAACGGAGTACAGAGTGGCAAGTTACAGCTGCACAGGAGAGAGAAGTATTTAGGCTTGCATGTTGAGCAAGTGCACCAAGATTCTATATTTGTGCTCAGAGGTCCTTTTTGGAAGAAAAGGGAGATTTCACTTCATTGTCATGGTAATATTTCTCAAGCCTTTTAGAAGACAGCAGCTGTGCCCCATTCTTGTCTTTACATTTTTTCATTACTTACCTGATGTTAGCTGACTTTGCCTTCAGGTCATTCCAGCGCTGATTCATGTCATCAAGCCGGTGTTGAAGTAGAGCAGCTTCCTCAGAGTTTCCCAAAGATTTCACCATCTTTTGTCTGTTTCCATCAATGCTTTTAAAGATGTCATTGTGGGCATCAATCTCAGCTTGGATGTCCTGAAATATCAACAAGAGAAGTGCATCTTAGCTCTCTAAAAGTAAGGGAGACCTTATCCTCATTCGTACTGCCAAGCACTAGGACAGAGCACAAAGTCTGACTTTCTCAGTTGACTCTGAAAAGAAATGCAGCAGGGAAAACTTGAAATCCTGTTAACATCATTATAAAAGGTCTAGCTTTAAGTGTGACAAAGGAGTTTGAAAGTCATCCTCGATGGTGAAACAGGACTTAAAGCTATAACTACTAAGTTCTCTGCATGTTTTTGTAGCACTGAAGGTAACTAATTGTCTACTGTTCTCCCACACATTTCACACAGTGCAGCATTTGCAAATGCACTAGAAATCACTTCCTGTTCAGAAATGACACAGATTCAGCCTTAGGTATGCTGGTGTTTTCTTCTTTGAAATAAAACATTACAGAAACCTTATGCAACTCAGTGATGTCTGTCTGCAGTGCTTTAGGTCATACTTAACAAAAGCTTTTAACTGAAACATGTCCTTAAACTGCAGCTAAATTACCAGATACCACAAACCCATTTGTACAATTAAACTACTGTACATTGTGGCCTACAGTACATGGAAAGGTAGACATAAAACAGCAGGATGTATTATATATCTGAATTTCATAGTAAATACTGACAGGAAAAAGAAGTACTTGTAATTTTAATTCAGCTTACTCATTTCTCCTCCACTTAGAAATTAAACATTTTATTCTCTGATCTACCATCTGCCTCAAAAAACACATTACGGATGTTGTCTTCATCTAGCTGGGTACAGTATTATTTTGAAAACACATTATAAGAGCAAACAAAACTTCCTGCATCAATATCAATGCTTTCTAGCATCTGTACATCTATGTATACTCTAAGAGAGCAATGAAAATGTGTGGAGAGCCAGGAGGTATACTAGCTGTCTCAATAGGATTAATCAGTGAAGATTGTGACAGGAACTTGATGCAGATGTAAACAAACTTCTTTTGCAAAGGATGAAATCCAATAACTGAAATCCCTTAAAAGGTTCTTATTCTTGCAGACAACTCCTCAGTAATCTTCATCTGTTCCCAGAAGCAGGAAAGGGCCCTTGTACCTCCCCATTCTCAAGATGCAGTCCTGAATCTTAGAATGACTGCTTGCACATTTACAACTGATAGTTGGAAACAGTGCAGAAGTAGCTCTGTATCTGAGACAGTATGAAAACTTTATTCAGTTAGGGAAGAAAGCAAAAATACATAAGGATACAGCTGGAGAAGTGGAGGAGAGAGAGACAGAGGGAATGCAGGGGAGGTGGGGGGGAGTGTGGAGAGAAAGAGAGAGAGAAAGAGAGAGAGAGAGAGAAAGAGAGAGAGAGAGAAAGAGAGAGAGAAAGAGAGAGAGAGAAAGAGAGAGAGAAAGAGAAAGAGAGAGAGAAAGAGAAAGAGAGAGAGAAAGAGAAAGAGAGAGAGAGAGAGAAAGAGAAAGAGAGAGAGAAAGAGAGAGAGAAAGAGAGAGAGAAAGAGAGAGAGAAAGAGAGAGAGAAAGAGAGAGAGAGAGAAAAACTATGGGTCTCCAGTTGAGCTACTATGACTTTGGAAAACTATCTGATCTTTGCCCTGAATTTAAAACAGGTAAAAATACACTCCTGCTGTCTTTAAACCATCCTGACCAAAAATCACCAGTCTGAAAATAGATACAAGCAAGACCATTTAAAATAAAAAACTGAAATGAAAGTGTCCCATGATCAACAAACCCAAATAAGACTGCATAGTCATCAGTTAAAGAAATCAAATCCTTATCTGAAAATATTTGCAGCTCCTCTCCTTATGCATCCAACACACAAGCAGACCCAGTGAAAATCAGCTGAAGTCCACACAGAAGACAAAACAACATACAGCAGTTACAATTTCAATTGCACACTAATTACAGAAGTCTGGTCATGTCAAATTCATTTCTATGCCTCTTTAAAGTTACAGAAGAAAACTTCATTGCAAACAAAGTGATCTCTAATTTTCCATCCTACAATCACAATATTAAGTGTAAAGCTATGAGAACCTTGATGAAACATTCTAGCTTTGATTACATTTGAGAGGACACTTAAGCATGCACGCTTAAAAATGTTTCATTCAGAATGGGTTTGATTCTTGCCTTTGCCAGGCATGATGTTATGTTGCTTGAGACACAGTAAATCTGCTGTTCACATTCTTAAGTCCCATCTGGGATGGCCATATTGTGACAGCTCAGTTCAAAGAATCAGCTTTGCTCATTAGCTTCTCTTCTGATTTCCATCTCACAGGGGGATGGGGAGAGAATCCACAAACAAACAAAACAAAACAAACCACACCACAAAAAAGTATTGCCAGCTGATTGATAAACCAACAAGACTACAGGACTGATTAAAGTTAATAAATGCCATAGCATCACAGCTCTCAAAAAAAAAAGGGGGGGTTGGGCAGGAGGGAGAGAAATCCAAACAATATGTCCCACATCAACATGCACATGGAAGAAAGTGCAACAGGAAGGTGGGATGTGAAAGATTGGTAATGGCAAAAGATGGACACATTAATTAGTTATCCCTCAATATCCCTCCTACTGAGGTATTGTCTTCTGTTGGAAGGCTAATAAGGATGATGGGCTCCCATCTTGTCCTAAGACTGCTGTAATGGGTAGGATTTGGTAGCCATCTCCTTTACTCACTATGCTAGCATAACCTTTAAAATCTTACAAGATTTGTAAACATGTTATAGTTGCCCTCCCACAGAATTGCTTATTTCAAAGTGGAAGAACTCGATCTGTCCTGTAGACATTACAGTACATGTTTATCTTGATCTTTTATTTCTTTCTCCAGCTTTTTTCTTGGTCACTGATCCTCCATGTTCTTCTCCACTGTCCTCTATGTGGCAAAAGAGATGAGAGAAGTTGATTATCCCTGCTCAGAACCTAACTAGGATAAACTATAATAAGAGTTAATCTGGTTTCAATTTTTCAATCTTTAAAAAGCAATTATAAATACTTCCCTATTATCACATGGAAGCTCCCATACCCAGAGTCACAGAAGCAGCACACAGGTGAATGCAAGAGAAGAAGGGAAAAAGAATTCTCATATTTTTGCCCCAGAAAGGGGGACGTAACTGTGAAACACCATCGTTCTTAGCCCAATGCAAAGGGGACCTGAGTGTTCTCCCAGTATATGCAAAATAAAGCAAGAGAAAAAAATAAAAAGGAATAAGAAAAACACCCAACACAAATAAAGAAACAAAGAAACGTCAGGCAAATAGAGATGGACTTCTTGCTGTAAGAAATTCATAGTTGTTAAACTGTACTTACATATTTTTAGCAATTTTTTGAGAATGCTATAGAGATTTTACAAATATTTAAGTGCATATATCTGTTAAATTCAATAGATAATTTATTGGTACAAGGCCAACAGATCTGTTTACATGCCCAATTGCTTACTGGGTTAAGGCCTCAAATTAAAGAAAAAGCTCTTCAAAGGAAGGAGTTCATCCTATATATTAAAAAGGAGAAAGTTTCTAAAGCTTTGAAAGACAGAAAGGAAAAGAAATAATTAGGCTGACATTTATGTATCTACTTTACCCTGGTCAGGCTATTAGAAGATTGGCACTTTCCTTACATGCCATTTGAGATCAAACTGCTGCCTTTTTCACTTTGGTCTGGTGATTTCAAAATCCCCTTATCTCCATTCTGAACCTTAGATTTCTTTACTTCTCTCCTCTCCTGGTGTATGATTTATACACAGGATTGAAGACTTCATTTTAATCTTGAATCTGATTTTAAAGCTGGTCTCCATAATAAGAAGTCTGTCTTGTTTTAATTTCAATCAAAAAACATACTAAACTATCATATAAAGACAACTGAAGAGCATGTGTCTTTAAAGAATGTACAAATATGGTACATGACACTCAGTAACGCTATAGATGCCAATTCTGGAAATGACCCAAAACTTAGCTGACTCCAGCTGGAGCTGCTCAAAGAAAAACCCAAAGGCAGACCAGAGTTATTTGCCCAGGGTAAAAGAAAATATCTGACAAAAATTTGAACAGAAGCAAATCCTATGACTCAAACTTCAAGATTAACCAGTTATTAAACATTTTTCTTTTTTTCTTTCCCTCCTTACAGATTGCAGGAACAGCTACAACAGTAGGCAGAATTGTCCTTTGGCAACAGTCCTTTATAAAGACAAAAAAAAAATAGCCTTTAAAAAGATCAAAAAAAACCTCAAAGCAAACCAACAGCATTCCCATGATGATATTTTATAGAATGATGAGTCCAGAGAGCCTCTAATTCTCTCTGCAAGCCCCTAAAAGCTATTAGCATAATCACTTCCACTCATGTTTTTTTTTTCTTTCAGATTTTATTTGTTTATATCATCTCCATTGGTGCATTGCCATTAGGACAGGCAAAATCTTTTCCTCTTTAAAGAGCCTGAATCCTTCTGTTGAATTTAAAAACATTACTTCCACACCAAAAATAAACTGGAAGAAACAATGCATTTTATAACACACAGAATGTTGCTCTATTCTATTTTCACCATTAAGAATTCTAGAGCACTTGAGCTTCAAGTAAATAAACAGATGTTCCTACAACATTACAGATTCTATTATCAAGATACCTTAATCAAGCTTTTACTCCATTTGGTATGACACAAAATTCAACTTAGTCTCTTACAAAAAAGATCAACAGCACTCTATACCCAATCAGAACTTCAGTTACCCATAGGACTTACCAACATTTTACTCCAACACTTTTTAAAGCCACTATACACAACAAAATTTATTACATCCCAAATTTTTAACTATTTTTATGCTTATTAGGAAACAGAATTCCACTGAGTGTTTACAAAGTAATAGCACACAAACCACATGTGGCTTTCAAGAAATGGATGTACAGGTCCAATGCTGATGCTGTGCCATAAGACCGGCAGCATTTTGCGCTGGCACACAGACTGCTATGTAATTTTAATCCCCAGGTACAAGACACAGAACAGACAAACTGTTGTGTCTTTTGAACCACATGAACATCTTGGGATAAGTCAGTGGTTGAGGTTGACTACTCATTAAAGAAAAGTAGCTTGAAAAACTTCATTTTCTCCAGCAAAGCTTACCCCCAGGCTATTCTGCCAGGACAGTTTTGTACTTCCACCCAGTACAAAACAAACCTCTGACTGGAACAGGACAGCAGACTTGGTTGAGGTACAGGAAAATTGCCAGTCTCACAAAACAAATGAATGCCCATTGCTTCCACAGACAATGTTCAAGTCAGTAAAGACAGTCACAGAAATGCTGCACTTGCCTCTTTTAGAGGTCAAGAATAAAGGTGATGGTTGCTCACCAAAGTATCTGCAGAAAACCCTTCCAGCTGGAACAAAAACATCACTGCCAACAAAAGGACATCACTGCATGCCACAGACATCAGCCAGAACATCCTTCTTTGAGGTGTCACAGCAGGTAGCAAGGGAATGAAATTTTATT
>VWZX01001963.1:210836-221791 GCA_013399015.1 Galbula dea
TATATATATATATCGGATTGTTTAGTCTACACTGAACCAGATGCATTTTACCTGCTACTGCCAACTGCCTCTGGGAACACTGCTGTGTCAGATGTTCCCTTTAGCCTCTGCTTCACTCAGAGCTTTTCACTTTTTGATGACTCTTGAGGGAATAAGAATGAGGACATGATACAGGCATATCAAAGTGGCCATTTTAAAAGGGAAACGGGACTTATCCTGCTCTCTTCCTTACAAATGGTAGGGGTAGCAGGGTAGCTGTTGCAAAAAGAAATGGTTGAAAAAACAAGTCTTTGAAGAACCCAGGTATTCATCTTATCCAGAGAGTCTCTCTGGTATTAGAGGACAGCCATAACTTCAGAAAGCCTCATCCCACCTGCTGTTTCAGAGGCTTGCATTGGCAGTGGCTGTTAAGCAACCAGTTTATAAGGAATTCACATTCAGAAGAGCAGTACACGTGTAAAACCTTTGGGCAGAATTGCCATAAACCCACAAGTGGCAGCAGTATGTATACAGACAAATATTAAATGTCTCTGAAGTGTTATACACAGACCACACTGGGTATCACCACAGCCACTGTGACTCCAGCATAAGATCAAAAAAGTTCACAAAAGCAATCGGCTTTAGGTATGACAGAAATTTAATTACTAAAGATCTCAGATATTTCAGGAAGAAAAAACTTTTTTTGGGAAAAAACACTTGGAGATATTTTTCACATCTACTTTTCAAGTCCTTGTACTACCAAAACCCTTGCACTGACACTACAAGTTGCCAAAAAAAGAAAAAAAGCTTGACTTGGACTTAAACGTAATGGACAGTACTTTTACAGGTAGTATATGGTGTGGGTAAGGATTCATTCCATTACAAGAATGATGATGCACTTAGGAAGGCTGAGAATGGCAGCCTGCCTTTGACAGCCTGTGTGGCTCCATCACATGGCACTGACTCAATGTCTGAGGGGCATCATAAGTCCATTAATACTAATTCCAGCAGGCACATAATTATGACTGAACAAAGCCAAAGTGGTCCTGCCCACAGCACTGTAATGCACCTCTGCTTCTGCATAGGAAGGGAGTGCTGTGCAAGCTTCTGCAATGCCATCTGTCTTCTGCATTACGACCACAGTAACAACACTTGTAATTCTTGCCTTACAACACATATAAATCAATCTGGAAAGCTGAAAGTAGCTTGCAAGCCAGGATCACTGTCACAATGCTGTTTATCCTGGCAGCAAACTCCTCAGAAGGAACAGGATGGGTGTGTGGGGAATTGTGAAAGGGAGAGATGAAGCAGAGGAGAACTTGCTCAAAAAAAAAAAAAAATCCACCCCAAAACAAACAAACAAAACCCAAAAAAACACCCCACAAAAAAACCAAAAACCCAACACCACCAAAAAAGCCACCAAAACCCAAAGGCTTAGTCCGTAAACACATTAGAATTTGTAGTCAAAGCTCACCAACTACAATGTTACCTTTGCTCTCCTGCAGTATAGCATCCTCCAACACTATGTTACAATTTTCAGCACAATAGACAACAAATCGACACAGCAAGCTTCAAGCTCAAAAGCAGAGCAGAGCTGTGGGACTTGCAAGTTTTTTTGTGGAGAACTGCTATGATCAATTCCTTTGAGACAAAATGACACAACACAATATTGACAATCACAAGGGAGAGCATGGAGTTTGCAAGTGGCAGGGTTTGTACTATAGAAAAAAAACCCCAACAAACCAAAAACATTAGAAATACTAGTTTCAAAACTTGTGTCTTAACCACATCACAAAGCATCTCAAAGACTCCAGCATGCATCCTACTCTTTGCAGGCTCCCAGAAGCAATTATAAAAGAGTGAAGCTCAGCTAACACACAGAGCAGGAGAGGAGAAAGTGATCTATGCAGTGAAGAATTCTTGTCACAGATGTTTTCATCTCTTACTACTAGCTATGTCTGAGCTCTTGCTGGTGAGATACTGAACAGTATCTGTCTCATTAACTCCAAAGTCTGCTGCTGTAGAAATGTAAAAATAAGAGTTTAAAAACTCTGACAGACTCAAAACAATTCAAAACAGTCTTCTGAGGATTCAGGCTTCTTGTGATTTTTGAAATTAATCAAAATAATTATAGAAACTTGAACTAAAGTAGCTTAATTTTACGAGGCATTCAGTTCATTTAATAAAACTGTTCAGGTGACCAGTGCTGATCTGTATTAAAAAAAACACTGAAGTTTAAAGCTTGAGGATAGAAAACCACAGAATCAGTCTTTACAATCTGTTCTTCTCCTTTCTCACCACAGTATTTGGGGATTTTATATTAATGTGTAATTAAACTACGTATTTTCTTACAGACATTGGTCTTGCACGGCACAGGTAGTTTGTATAGAGAGACATTATAAAAAACAAACAAAAGAAAATATAATATTTAAAGCCAAGATATATATGGTGACAAACACATTATTTGAGTTTCATTGGAAGTGAATGACAATTAGATGAAAACAATATGGTTTTTAACAGTCCCACGTCCTTTGCTTATCAGTGCAATCACTGCAAAGCCAAGCCTCCTGCCTCTCAGCGTTACTGTTACCTAACATCCTGGTAAGAGAAAGTAACTAGCTTGAATAAAAGAACAACAGATGAAACAATGAGAAAAGTGGCACACTCATAGGAAGCAATTTTACTTATAAAAGTAATGATGAGATCCTCCAATTTGTCTAAGAATACACTGAACTAAAGTTAACAGCAAACTATGGAGCACTTCCTTTATGTCCACAGTGAAGCAAGGTCGCAAGCATTCTGGAAAGTCCCCTTATACCCTTGGCTAAGGAAGTTCAAAACTTTCATATTTCCTTTAGAAAAAAAAAGAAAGAGAAGATGACCACAATCAGAGCAAATGCTCTAGAACTAATCTTGGTGAACCTGAAATACAGATGGGAAAAAGCATTAAAGTTCCCTGTTTGAGAGTCAGTCAGGGGTCACAAGAGAACCTTAACAGTAACAGTTTAACATGAACCTGCTCTTTCTATTGAGAATTTTTTCAAAGGCATAAGTATATGAAGCTGTGCTTATCATACCTTCTCAAAGTTTGTCAGCAACTCACGTAAGCTGAAGTACAGGCCAATCATCATTAACCGTCCCTCGAAGCCTACATTTCCCTGGTATGTCCTCCAAGCCTTCAATGTGTTTCTCTCTTTTTACACCTATACTGTCTCAAGACTGTCTATCAGATCCTGCACGTGCCACTCTCCTGGGCTGTGTTCCCCTGGGGGTAGTTCACATAGCACCATTGTCACAGCCTCCCTGTCCCCATTCCTTCCCATGGGCTGGACACCTAGGTATGAGCTGCTGACGCCAGGCGATCTCCTTGCAGGGTTAATCCAGCCCCATGGCGTTGTGGCAATCTTCTCGTCTCCACATCTGGCCAGGACTGCCTCCACCTCACCTCAGCAATGGCCTGCAGGCTCCAAGTGCTTCTTGCAGGCCTCAAGCTCAATGTTTGGTGTCAATCACAACAAGCAAGAGACACTATAGTCCACTGGTATATGATGGATGCAGAAGGGGGGGGCAGAGGAGCAACTCTTTCCATGTTGCTCCATTGAAGGGGAAAAAAAGGAAGAAAAAATCCCCAGAGAAACTTCTGTTTACAGAAAGCCCCGAAAGTCAGCTTTTCAGAGAAGTCAAAGTGGGACGATGAACATTTCAGTCTAGGAAACACATCAGCGTGACCAGACAGGAGGCCACCTCTCCTTTCCTTGCCTTCACTGAAGCCAGCAACGAGCGTGGTGGTGTTGCTATGGCAGTAACCAAGCCACCTCCAGCCTGTTTCAGTTTGCCCAGGGGATGCTGTACCACAGAACAGCAAAGGCCCATTAAAAGAAGCCTTAAAAAAAAAAAAAATCAAAAAAAAAAAATCACTTCCTTTGTTTAGGGGGAAAAAAAAAATCTCCAGCAAAGGATCCCAGTGCAACCTCCAAAGCCTTCGCTGGGGATCTTCTCCTTTGGTCCTGTCTGTTCGGACAGTGGTGCAGTAATCTATCCCCGGCATTTGTTTATTATTGTAATCAGCATCCTCCCTTCCAGCAGCCCTGGTGCTGCTCTGCCGCCAAGCACACTCCCCCTTCCTGGAGGCCTCCCCGCTGGAAAACCACCACCACACCTAAGGCTGCAGAAACCCCAGAGCAAAAAACCTCACTTGTCCTTTTTCCTTCCCCTCAAAAGGAAAGGTGGCTATTTAATCACTAAACAGGTTTTGGAACCGTAAAAGTAACCAGTGCTCCAGAAAGCCCAGACGCGGCCACCGCCGCTCAAGAGGGCAGAATCGGTGCAGGCAGATTGTTTTCATATGAGCCTTTGCCCGCCCGCAGGAAACCTGACACCCCAAGGGTGCCTGCTAGGAAATCACTCAGTTTCAAACCATTCCCACTGGAAACCCTGTGTGCACGTGAAGGTCTGTTTAAGCTACTATAAATGCTTTCTGTACAACCACACATTACTCAGCTGGCAAAAAGAGTTTCAGAAACAGTTGCCAGAAAGTCAGAAAACGTGTAATTAAAACCAAACCAACAATCCATCACTTGCAAACCTTGTTACTACTATTCCTAAGACCACGATGTGAAAAATGAGCAGCTTTTACCTCCTTTTTAGTTCACCCAACTGTCATTTGAAGTACCAATAAAGACACCAATAACAAAACTGTCTTTAAAATTGTTGTCTGCTAGTGGGTTATACTGGTACAGTCAGTACTGGGTCAGGGTCTGGAGAAAAAAAAATAAAAAATAGTGAGTAGCAGGAGTTTTGCTTATTTTATTTGTGCTTTGCCACATGTCTGCATGTTTTATGTGGACATACTACACAAACTGCAGAAGTGCTTGCAAGATAAATCAATAAAAGTTTTCCAAATGAATGCAGAACTAGACCAGCTTTACTGAACAACTGACAGGTAAGCAAAAACTGTCTGAACTTAGTCCACTGCTTATGGAAGCAAAAAGCCCAATTATCAATGCAACAGTATCTAAAATAGTGTTCAAATACCATTCCTAAGTATCATTTACAGAAGGAAAATAACACATTAGAGCAAGAAAGTAAAATCATTCTGCAAGAGATTTAATTACAATCTGTTTGAGAATCTCTCTTTGCTTCTCTGGCAAGACAGACACAAAGTTCGGATCCTGATTCCCATATACACTAAGGCATCTTTCTGCTGCTCTTGCAAAAAAACCAAACCTTTGCAAAACAGGAATAAAACAGCATTTAAATCCACTTCAGAGGTAACAGTGCATATAAAATGAAAATGGGAATCAGGCTGGATTACAATGAAGCTTCATAACTCCAGGACTATATCCAAATAGACATTAGTTTCACATTTACACCCAGGCTTCATACTTAGATAATTTGTTTCCCAAATTTCTGTTGTCATCAAAAAACATACATTCTAGATCTTTCAATACTATTAGATGCAAATGGAAACACCATCTGAGGTGGATAGGTACCATTTTGCAGGATTCTGTAAAAGATAATCAAATATATACACACACAGACAAAGTGTTGGACAAATGCTTCCAGTACAATGCTTTTGAAAATTGTAGTGAAAACCAACTTTGAGTGGCCCTTTCAGATGAAAACACACTGCAGTATTTGAGAAATTCTGAATTTGTAGAAGAAAAAATAAAATACAGTAACTGAAATTAGTTCTATGTTGAGATATATTTAGCATAGCCTGTACATGTACAGACAGTAGTTCCATAGACATGACAATATTGGATCACAAGTTCCAGGGTTAAAAAGAAAAAGAAAAAAGGTTATTCCATTGCCTCTGGAAGAAAAATTACCTGATCAACTTGGAGGTGACCCTACACACATCTAAAGTTCAATTTCAGAAAAAGATAAAAGTCTTCCAGACTTTAATCTGTGAAATAGGACTAACCATATGCAAAGACACTACAAAGAATTTGCTTCATACTTGAGATGATGTGCAAAAGTGCAAGAAAACTGTCACACTGAGCACAATTTGGCTTTGGAATACGAACTAAAGAAAGGAGATAAGGTTTTTTCTACAAGATAAAAAAATAAACAGCAGCAAGAACCTTAAGAGTAAATGATCTAGGTTGTTTATATACAGAGCATCCATACATCTTACATGACTCACAAGAAGAAGTTAACAGCAACAAAAAGATAAAAAGAATACTGTTTCCTTGTGCGACTCGGATGTAAAGGACACAGAGGTCAATAGGTGGTTACAGCAAATCAATACATCCTGGTTTCACTCAAGACATGCAGCTTCAGGCAGGAACATAAAAAAATGCACTTGTTCAAAAGCATTGTGGCATTTTCTCCTGCCTTGCAAAATACCTAGTGTCAATCTGATCAGACCTGAAGGGAGAGCTGCCCTCTCCCATCTATAGCAGGTCAGCATTTACAATATAGAGTTAAAGCAGCTCAAGCAAGGTCAGTCGTACACTGAGGCTCACTATCAATTGAACCCAACACCAAGGTTTCACAAAACAGAACTCTTCCAGCACAGCCTAACCACTTAAGTGACATAGCTCCCCAAGGACCAAGAATTCATCAAGACAGATGGACAAATCAGGCTCTTACAATAAAGCAAAAAAGGCAGCAGGGGTAAGACAAAAGTCACATAAATATGATTCCCTAAATTACCAATTACAGTGGTGATTGCATTGCAGATTATGAATTACATGAAAGGATTCATTGAGCTTAGAGCCAGGGCACTGCAACAGTTTGACTTTTTCTTTGTTTCTTTCTTTAAGACTAAAGCATATCAGTTTGCCTTAGGAGGGTATTTTCACATGGATCAACCAGCCACATTCAGTCATCTGCTCTGTGTAATATCTGCCAAATGCAGCAACAGAGCTCTGCATTAGGTAAGCACAGGTAGACCATGGCCTTCCTCAGAAAATGGAGTATGCAACAAGATTTTAAATCTCAAGAATGACGTTTTTTTAGGATTCCAGATGAGATATTGTATCTTGGCAACAGGCAATGTTGCACTGCCATGAAAGATTAGTAAAGGATTGGGTGGTTTGGTGGTAATTTTTTCCCCACCTTTTGTTTTTATGTTGTTTGGAAAACCCATGGCTTTCATCTTTAAGAATCAACCACGGTTTTCTAATGCTTTGGATCTGAATATGTAACATGTTTTAACTTCTTCAAACCCTGCAGAAGCACCCAGCCCTAAAATGAGAACATTTCATGAAGGTTTCAATCCTGACTCTAGTTGACAAAATGAAGGAGACAGCAGGAAGCATGGATAGAAACTGGCTTTCATGCCAGGCAGGAATTTCCATCATCAGGTAGTTACTTTCTAGTTATTACTGGTGACTAAATAAAATGTTCCTATTGATTGACAGTCTATAAAGAGTTTACTGAGGAAGCCTCCTTCTAAGCTTGTTAGCTGCCTTTCCTCCTTCAGGTGTGAGACGTTGGTGCTTGCTTGCAGTAATCACACTGGAAATAAGCAAGCCATGAGGCGCCTCATGGTCCTAAACAGCATCTTTAACTCTGTTCTCGTTGCACAGAAACAAACAAGTTGTCTTAGATGTACTTATTAACATTTTTATTTAAAGGGAAAACCTGAAAACTGAGTGACAGTATAGTGGCAATATAACATGACAGCCAGCCAAAGCAGCACATTCAAGAAAAAGATACTAGAGATTGTGTCAACCCACACGCAGAGTAAGCATCCAGTTTCCCAAAACATGGCTATCCCAATATTTCAGTCCAATCTGAAAACGGGAGTTTTCCCTAAGATTTTCTTGACTGCAGTTTTCTACCTCCCTGACAGGTTAGTTCAAGAAAAGCCTCATTAAATCCATGCATAATACATGGGACAATTAAATACACAGCTTTGAAATAACTTGCTACGAGAAGGGCTTATTTATATACTTATTACTCAGTAAAGGATACCCATTTTCAAGACACTAAAACTAACCAGTGAAAACCTGATTAATCTAATAGCTTTTAGAAAAGTACTCAATCCAAATAATGGAAAGACCATGAAAATCATATTTAATTTCAGTGTTTATCATAAATAATTGACAGAGCATCCAAAATTCTACAGCACTAACTCAGAATCTGTGGATTAAAAATCTCAAATAACATATTGCAGTCTCTTCCTACTTTACTTCTAAGCAATTGCATTAGGCTCAAGTACCTAACAAGAATAAAGTGCCATTACAGTTATACTGCCTAATTTATATTAGAATTTTGCCACACTCCAAGGATAAGTATTCAAGCACAACCTTTTGAATCAGCCTGCCTGGATATTATTTTATGCTTTATTATTTTATACCTTGTCGTATATTCTTAGCTAACTAAGCAGCCTTATCTTGCAGGAATAAGAAGTATTACCTGGATCTAGTTGGGTTTTTAGTTGGGAATTGGACTCTCTCCATGCAATGCAAATTCTAATCCCAACCATAAAAATTTGCTTCAGCTGTAAGATTTTCAGCCATGAACTTTAATTCTGTGTTTGAATCCTAGCTAGGCATTTGCTATATAAAAACAAATGCCTTTTAAATTTCTAGTATAACCATTAGCAAGATGATCTTTTGTATTTAAAAAGACCATAAAGTATGTAATTTGTACTATTTAAAGAAGTCAGAATCTTCGTAACATTTATAACTAAATGTGCTTTTATATCAACTTTTATCACGCCATACTCAAACCTCCATAAGAAAGTTACTCTTGTGAATATAGCAAATAGATATCTACTGAATAGTTTTAAAAAAAGACAAGTCAATCTCCTTATTTGGGAAGAAAAAACAAAGGATAACATTATAATTTACCAAAAATGTGAAGGCTTTGTTTGTCTTCAAAGTTCAGTAAAGAAAAATCAATGACCCTGGACTACAGGGATATACCAATAACATTTAATTTAAATCTTTTCATGCTGTGGGTGCTGCATAAAAGCAGCATCCCACAGTGTCTCACCAGCCAGAATGAACTATGTTTTTTGCTACAAGCAGATAAAGAAAGGTGGTAGCTGATGGAGGGTTACTTTAAAAGCATTATGACTAATACTGTAAGACAATCTTGTCTTCATTTAAATTCACTTTCAAACCATGGGATTAAATCCTAAAAATTTGTCATAAGATTAGGGTTTAAATGTGGTAGCTCAGAAAGACTATTCATTCACTTCACTAACTGTGTAATGATCCCCTAAGCCAACTCTGCAGTTATGTAATTTAAATGAATAAGTGACATTCCTTTTTACCACATCTAATGTGTAATGATAGCACTGAAGCTGCCAGGTACACCTATATCATTGCTGAACACCACCTTCAGGCAGAACAGATGCAATTCTGATCAAGGACCACAAATGCCCAATACTGTTATGAGATGAAATTATTCTATTTTTTAGCTGACAAAAACTGGAAGCATCAGTCTCATGTTCATTGCCTAGAACTCAAACACATGGAAGGAACACGAGAGAGATGTTGATGTGCAGGAATAGTTTTCTATTCATACCTTCCTCTATGCACATGTAATCAGAAGTAAACTAATCCTGCTTTAATCAGTGAGGTAGGAATGAAAAAAATGTAATGCAACATCTCAGGTTAAAGAAAAAAGTCCAGATTCTGTTAAAAATGCCTTTGTTTCTACCTGAAAATAAGCTTCCAAGGCAGTTATAGAGCACTACAGAAAACAGAGACAAGCCTCATCGAAACCTTAAAATTTAAGAACACTAAATAAGACTTCACTTTTCAAAAGGCATCAAGAGAACCAATCACTGCACATGATTCTGTGATTTTCACGTTGCTAGATTTTACATCATACCTCCATATTAAAGCTTCCAACAACCATTATCTAAAGGCTTCCAAGGGAATAGCACGGGTTCTTAAACAATGGGACAATTACAATCAATCTTTCATATCACACTGCTGCTCTTCCACAGCAAAAAACATTCTCCATTGTAATGGCTGAATGACTTCCCTATCATCTTTGCTTTAGACAGGTTCTTCTACTCTCTGCTCCCTTCCCTTTGTTTTTTAAATTGTTCAAGAATTCAGTGTCTGATTTACCAGTATTCACCAGAAAGGAAAATGAAGGTGAAGTCTCAGAAAGACATACTTGTTCAGCTGCACCTTCCAAACCCACACCATACAGCTTTTATCTACTTTCTCTTAAGGTGACAATACGTGATGGAATTGTTATGGTTGGAAAAGATGTCTGACATCACAGGGTCCAACCATTAACCTAACACTACCATGCTTGTCACTAAACCACGCCCCCCAAGTACCACATCTACTTGTTTTTCTGAACACATCCAGGGACACTGATTCCACCACTTCCTTGAGCAGCCTGTTCCAATGCTTGATAACCCTTCTCACTGAAGAAATTCTTCCTCATACCTAATCTGAACCTCCCCTGGAACAACTTGAAGCCATTTCCTCTTCTCCTATCACTTGTCACCTGGGAAAAGAGACCGAGTCCCATCTCGCTACAACCTCCTTTCAGGTAGTTGTAGAGAGCAAGAAGGTCCACCCTGAGCCTTGACTTCTCCAGACTAAACAACCCCAGTTCCATCAGACACTCCTGATAGTATTTGTGGTCTAGACCCATCACCAGCTTCACTGTCCTTCTTTGGACATGCTCCAGCAACTCAATGTCCTTCTTGTAGCGAGAAGCCCAAAACTGAACACAGTATTTGAGGAGCAGCCTCACTAATGCCAAGTACAGGGGACGATCACTTCCCTAGTCCTGATGGCCACGCTATGTCTGACACAAGCCAGGATGCTGCTGGCCTTCTTGGCCACCTGGGCACACTGCTGCCTCATATTCAGATGGCTGTTGACCAACAACCATAGGTCCTTTTCCACTGGCACCTTTCCAGCCACTCTTTCCCCCCTGTAGCGTTGAATGGGGTTGTTGTGGCCAAAGTGCAGGGCATCATGTTTGCTTATTTAAGGGTCAAAATATCAATGGTTTTTTGGTTACTTCCCCCCCCCCCCCCC